>APFE030254438.1:0-61374 GCA_000404065.3 Pinus taeda | reverse complement strand
GCAGCGGGGGGGTCATAGGGGGGGCGGTAGCCCCCCTTGTTTGGGGGGTTTAAGGGGGGCGGGTAGCCCCCCTCTACGGGGTTCGGGGCAGCGCCCCGAGAAATTTTTTTGGACCCTATATTAGGTTGGGCAAACCTACCTATGGTTTTTCGGTCCATGGTTTTGGACGCAATGGGTTTTCGGTTCCATGGTATTGGATGCTTCGGGATGTATAAATATGTATTGTAACATTGAAAGGATATAATGAAAAATCAAGCTGGTAGTCTCGGTTTTTGGATCCAGCGGGAAATCTCTGTGTATATGTGTTTTATGTGTTATGCTCTCACATTTTTATTTTTCCTGTGATTTAGAATTCATATGCAGGTAATTTCTGTACGGGGTTAAAACCTACAAAAAGACCTTAGTTTTCTCTAATAATACATTTCAGCTTGAGGTCACAAAGTGGCTGATATCTAAGAATTTTCTATCATAGAGAAGAGTGGATAGAAATCCTCATTCTCCTAGATCAGGTGTTAGCTTCAATCCCTGCCCAAATGCTCATAATTTCCTTGGCATAAGATTGGCAGCTGAGGAATTTCAAAATTATAAAAGAAGTCAATCATTAGCTTTGATTTTTTTTAATTGAGCCTCTAAAGGAAACCTAGGGCCAGTAGGAGAAGGAAGGGTCCCTTCATAATTATAGCCTGGGCAGATGGATAGGGGCAAGGAAAATATTTAAATGGGATATGATGCTTTGCTTGAGGTCGTTGATCTCATTGAAATTTCCCACAACATTAGTTATTAATGTTTTCAATCGTTCTTCTAGAATGGGGTTAATCTGAATGACAAAAATCCTTCATGTGGCAGATCTTCAAACCCGAATAGATTTCAAATTAATGTCTCCCCTCAAGTTTTTCCCTGAATGGTGTGATGAAGATTTGTTAACTGTGGAAGGGAGTTGGGATAATTGCGTGTTTTTCCCTATTTCTTTGTGTTTTGTTCGGTGGCTCCACAACAGGTGTTTAGGAAGCAATCATGGCCACTCCTAAGAATTAAGTCTCTGATGACAAGTTGAAACGTTGGAAGCAACCAATAGAGAAAATTTTTAAAGTTTTAATGAGTATGGTAGAAATTACAACCAAAAGGTTGGAACTCATCAAGAGCGAAAGGGAGGAAAGGTTCATACTACTGGAAAATAAATCCGATTGGCTGCAGATGCACATGGTTAGGAAGATGGTTAGGTTGGAGTCTGAATAGATTTAGCTGAAGCTGCAGATTAATGGAGAAGCGATGAATGCGTGACTGATCTAGGTGGATGTTGGTGGCCACCCACCTATCCCACTTGGACCCCCACAACTATCCCTTTCATATTTTCAGTTTCCATAATTGTAGCATAATTTACTATTTTTAGTAATTTTTTGGTCTTGAACTTCTAGAGCCATTTTGAGGCCCTAAACGAATTTTTTTGGGAAATTTGGGAGCAACATGGGTCCATGGATTAATGTTTCTCTTCCCAAAGTTGTAGTGCTTGGATAGATCTTTCTAATGAGCTATTGTACGTGTCAAATGAAGAACGGGTGCCAAAGTTACGACCCTGGGAAGTTGATGTACCAACTTACACAAAACGAAGCTCATAATTTGGCGTTTCATCTTCTAGGGTTAGGTTTTGGGATGTTAAGGGTTTTCCATTGTTTCTCAACAATAAATAGGCCTTTGAGCTTCATTATAACCCAGTTCACAGGCATGTAGCCGCCACTTCTCTTCTCAAAGATAAACTACCATCACCTAGCTGGTTTATTTCCATTTTTATTTGTAAGCATATTTCAGTATTTTACAGTAATGAAATGAAGAATTGTTTCCACTACATATCTGTGTTTATGGTTATCTCTGTAATTTATTGTGTTCCTGTATGAATCCAGATCAGTGGTATCAGAGTGGTCTGCTTTTTCTTTATTTTTCTTTCCATGTCCCTAACGAGGTCAGGATATAAGGAGTTAGGCATTGAACTGGTCGAACCTTTGTAAGACCAGCCTCACAAATCCCAACGGCCTCCCATGGTGAATGAAAAGAAAGATGAGGGGGCAGGAGATCCTATCAAATCTTTCTCGAAGAAGCCCTCGAGCGGCAAAGGAATGCGATGATGGACAAATTTGCCCAGATCCTTCAACGACTACCCAGAGGCAACGCATCAGCTTCTAACAACTACTCTGGAAATGCCACGCCCTTTAAGGTACAAGTTAATTTTGAAATCGCCATATTCAAGGGTCAGATAGGTGCAGATGCTGTAGATAAATGGTTAAATCTGATAGAGGGTTATTTTTTTGTTCATGAATTTTCGAGTCAAGAAAAGATTGTTTTTGCTCTTCTTAAAGCATCCCCCCATGTTAAGGACTGGTGGGAAACCTACTACGAGTAGAAGGATGAAAGTACGGACTCACTGTTCTCAGCCGCACCCTCTTGGAATTCCTTTCAGGATGCCATCAAGGAGCAGTACTACCTTGTCAAAACTATGAGGACAAATACATAAAGTGGACCACGCTACGACAGGGATGGGACCAAAATGTGCTGGAGTTCACAAAAACTTTTCATACCCTTCGCACATAGTTGTGTATCACATATTTTGAGCTACATATGGTACTCAAATACCACGGCTGCCTACACAGATACATCTAGGAAGATATGGAGTTCTTAAACATCTCCTCACTCTACATAATGTTCCGATACGCTGTCAAAATCAAGCAAAAGTTCAAATAGAAGAAGCAAGACTTTGGATCTGCAAATCCGAAGACCATAGGACAAAGCCAAGGCGAGGTGACCGAAGACAACCCTTTGAAGCAGCAAGAAAAGAACAACACCACGAAGTCGAAGGACACAAGAAAGTGGTGTGAGTTCCATAAGAGCCCCAATCACAACACAAGTGAGTGCCGGACGAAGTAGTCGCGGGTGGCCGAGTTGAAGGCTTCAGAATTGGATGCATATTCTGACCCTAAGTCAGAACCTGACAAGGGTAATGGAAAAGGGAAGCATATCATTGATGCGGAGCCCAGTGCCACTGTTGCCACCACCAAGATCCAGAATAATGAGTCCGAAGATCCAGAGGAGAGGGACCGCCTTTTCCACTCATAGATGTGGGTGAAGGGTTCGACGCTGTAATTCATTGTTGATAGTGGGAGGCAAAAGAACCTCATTTTAGTAGAGGTCGTGAAGTGATTGGGCCTACTGAATACACCACACCCGCAGCCGTACAGTAGCGGGTGGCTTCACCAAGGACGAGATCTCCGAGTTCGCTAGCAGTGCCGCCTTGCTTACAACATCAAACCCTTCATAGATGAGGTATTGTGTGATGTTACACCTCTGGATGTTTGTGATGTACTATTAGGCCAGCCATACTTATGGAGGTGACATGTGGTGTATGAGTCAAGGCCTCGCATTGTCATTATTTCTTTGTGTAATTCATTATACAGGATACCGGATGTAGCCCCACCTACCGCCGCCTCTTTGATCACTGGCAAGAAAGGCAACAAGCTCATCTCCCAAACTAGGAAAATCATTTTCTATTTGGTTCGCTCCCAAGGTAAGGGGAAGATTGTCACCACATCCATGACCCCCGCAAAGGGTTCCTCCACATAGCAGCAGTAGTAGAGGGATACGGTCATGAAATAACATAGGAGTAGCTTTTCCTCATGCACAGGGGCACCACACAAGTTTCAGGTGGGCGACAAAGTTTGGTTACATATGCAGAAAGATTGCCTTACAAGTGCCCATCAAAAGCTCAGACCCCTCCGACATGGTCCTTACAACATTACCAAGGCTATGGGAAACAATGCTTTGGGGCAAAACATTCCCCCATTCCTTCACCTACACCAAGTGTTCAATTTGTACCGCCCTTGACCATGCTTCCCACCATTACTGGACACATCCGAGATTGCAGAACAACTCACCAAGGACCATGTTCAGCAAATGGAGCAACTCAATGCAATGGGGACCATTGCTTCCTAAGGGGGGAGGAATGATCCAGGTGGATGTTGGTGGTCACCCACCTATCACACTTGGACCCCCACAACTGTCTCTTTCAGATTTTAGTTTCTATAATTGTAGCACAATTTACTATTTTTAGCAATTTTTCATGTCCTGAACTTCCGGAGCCATTTTGAGGCCCTAAACGACATTTTTTGGGAAATCTGGGAGCAACATGGGTCCATTGACTAATGTTTCTCTTCCCAAAGCTGTAGTGCTCGGATGGATATTTCTAATGAGCTATTATATACGTTAAATGGACATCAGGTGCCAATGTTACGACCCCGAGAAGTTGATATACCAACTTACCCAAAATGGGGACAACAATTTGGTGTTTCATCTTCTAGGGTTAGGTTTTGTGATGTTAAGGGTTTTCCATTGTTTCTCAACAATAAATAGGCCTTCGAGCCTCATTGTCACACAGTTTAGAGGCATGTAGCCACCACATCTCTTCTTAGAGATAAGCTACCATTGTCGTAGCTGGTTTATTTCCATTTCTATTTGTAAGCATATTTTAGTATTTTACAATAATGAAATGAAGTATTATTTCTGTTGCATATCTGTGTTTATGGTTATCTTTGTAATTTATTGCATTCCTGTTTAAATCCAGATCAGGTACCCTAGTTCCAAGTGTGGACTCTTCAATCTTGACATCGATCTTTAGGTGGTGGAAATGGTTGGTGTGGTGACTGAAGAAGGCTCGTCTCATGGAAAGGAGTTGATCCTAGAAAATGTAGTAGAGGTTGGCCCCTCTGGGGTAAACTAAGTAATATTTTTTTATGTAATGAAAGTATACAATTTTTTTAGGGAATTTTCGTAGAATCTATGTGATGATTCAATGTAAAATTGTAGTTCAAAAATCTCAAAGAGGCAAGAAAAACATGTTGTGATTATACTCGAACATTGAAGCAACATAGATCACTAAAGCTTGTAAATGGTTTTGGCCATGAAATCCAAATATTTCAATATAATAGCTACTTGTTTTGTTTAAAAATTAGTATTCCAACCCTTGCCCCTTGGAGGCTTCCTTGACACATTGTTAGGGTTGTCACATACATTCCATGCCTGTGTTTATGAATTCAGTTTTCTTATTTGTTTTTTGTTTGTTTTTCCTTTCTTGTTCAATTAAAATTATAAGCGTAAAAGTACCAACAATATTACTATGGGAAAAACCATGGGAAAACCATGAACTATCAAAATTATTAATTTCATTTAATTTTTTAATTTAATTTATTTATTTTTAATGTAATTTGATCGAGTCAAAATATTAAATAGGACATGACATGACATTACAACATATCTACCATACGAGATTGGAGAGCGCCTCTTAGCACAATAAAGTAGCAAAACAAATATATAAGAAAAAATAGATCTAATTATATTAAATAACAAATAAAAAGAAAAAAATGTAGAGACACAAATTATATTTTATGAAATTGACGAGTTTTTCCCTCCTCGAGTTAAAATTAGGTTATAGAGAAAAGTTAGGTTTGCATAGATAAACACCTTTGCATCCATTTTACTCTCTTTCTTATTAGACCATCCAATATGTTGCATTGGGGTAGCATCAGATGTGCTCTAGCCACAAAAATTGGTGGAGATACTAAAGCGCATGAGATATCCAATACCCATAAATGGTTTGGGAAGATTCTAAACAATTTAGGAGAGATTAAAATAATTAATATTTTTAAAGGAGTCCCTAAGTCTAAACTTAGGAAAATAAAATATTAATGTGAGTTAATATAAAACTGTGTTAGAAGGGTCCAAAAGTCATGGATCAAGCCAGAGTTAATCTTAGCCATTGATTAGGGACTTAATATCGGCCGTTGATTTGTGAACAATAAAATTATATAAGGAGGCTTGAGGGTCACTTGGAGGACATGCCGAGTTGATCAAGATTTCGATTTTATGGGGCAGGGTTTGCTGAGGAAGTCAAAAGAGTGATTAGAGTTACAGATGAGGGGTAGTGAATATAGAAGCAGAGAGGCAGAGATAGTACCAAAAGGATTAGTGTAGAAGCTGGGAGAGAGGGACATAGAGCCAGCTAGAGGTTCACGCATAGGCAGCCAGGGCTCACGTAGAGGAAGCCAGGAGTTGCGTAGTGCCTCAGAGAGCCAGCGTGGGTGACGTAGAGGCTATAAGGGCTAATGTAGGGCCTCCAGAGTCTAATGCAGGGCAAGCCAGGGTGACGTTGGGCCAAGATTATTCTCTATTGGGTGAGTCATTTTTGGCACCTAGACTGTATTCATAAACTTCATAATAATAAAACCCTCAGATAGTTGCACCAGTTTTCCCGCTGTGAGTTTTTCCGTGGACATTGGTCCAAAAACAATGATGTCACTTGTGTGCTTGTTTTTTTTCCTTCAATTGATGATCTGTAATGTGTTGAGCATGTACTTGTATTTATTTTCAGTATTTACACAGTAAATAACTTGTTAATTAATCAGAACAAGTAGGCATAAATAAATCGGAAAAGTACATGAAGGGTTTCTAATGGGTTAGACTTAGAAATTCCAACATGGTATCAGAGCATGGTTGTAGATCACATGAGAACTGAGGATATCAGCCAAGTAGAGCAACAGTAGAAGAAAAAAGTTGTCCCAAGTGACAAAAGTTGTTCCTAACAGAGAATCAACAAGGAAGGGGTGACACAGTGCCTGGGTCATCAAGTTTGAGTTGGGAAGAGGATCAGAGCAGTGGCAGAGGGGAGAAGACTCGACCTACGTAGTGCCCAAGCATCTTTCTTAGTCAGGAAGGATTGACACCCATGACCAAGAGGTGTAGATTTAGCTAGTGTCGGGATTGCACAGAGCCTAGAATCTCTAACCTTCAGTTTGTTGGGGCTTAGGAGGCTGTGGGTAAGTTGCAGAGTAAAGCTGGTGGGGTACTGTAGCTAGAGTAGTACCTAAAAGGGAAATACCTAGGAGGAGTTATGCCGAGGATTCTAGCCAAGAAATCTAGATTAATGGTGCAACTACAATAGGGATTGAAGTGGGGGCATCTCGACATTGGCAAAGGGGTTTCTAGGAGGGAAATCGAGGCTTAGAGGGAGTCACACCGAGAACTTCCAGAAAGAAAGTAGAGGAGTAGCGAGATGGAAGTGAACGTGGTAATAGATCAGGACAGACTGGATGGAGCCTCAAACTTCATAGTTTGGAAGGCCATAATCTTATCCGTTCTAGATAGGTACCATCTCAAGAAATTTGCCTTGAGGATAATAGCGGTCCCAGTTTACCCGACTGATAATGATAAGTGCGAGGATGCAATGGCGAGGGCCAAGAGAATCATCCTTGACAGAGTAAAGGACCATGTAGTACCACACATTTCTAAGAAGAATGTGACAAATGAGATGTGGGAGGCCCTAAAGTAGTTGTATCAGCATACTTCCATGCAAAGGAAGATGCTACTAAAAAATTAGCTGCGGTCATACCAGATGTAGAAGGGAGAACAGATCGACCCCTTCATTAGTCAATTGAAGGAGATCCAAGATCATCTGACTTCCATAGGAGCCACGCCGAATCAAGAATTGATGGTAAGAACAGCCTTAAATGTAGTCTCAAAAGACTGGGAGGTGTTTGTCCAAAGCATACTAGGCAGGGTGACCCTTCTAGATTGAGAGGAAATGTGGGTGGCTCTTCGTCAAGAAGAGATTAGAAGGTTAAGCAAGGTGAGAAGCAGCAACAAGGGGATCATAATCAAGAAGGAGGAAGAGGAGGATGTTTCCCTAGCATTTGAGGGAAGGCAAGAGAAATGAAAGAAGAAGGACCTCTCCAAGGTCAAATGCTTCAACTGTGGGGAACTAGGTCACTATGTGAGCAAGTGTCCGAGGAAGAAGAACAAGGGAGAGAATTTCGAGACCAAGGCTGCACCAACAAGGGCGAAGAAGGAATTGGAGCAGATGATGACTGTGCCATGAGTGCTCACATTCCACTTCAGAAAAAGTGGGGAGACATCGAGTTGTAGTTAAATAGACTACATGCGACGAGGGGTAGGATCCTTGAGGTACCCAAACTCTTGGATTATACCTTGCTACGAGAACCCAAAGAGGAGTAGCAGGACTAGCGAATGTCAGTAAAAACAAATGCGGATGGAGCAAAAGAGGGAGATACAGTGCAGGAGTCCCAAGATAGCGTGAGGCAACAGTGCGAGATGCACATAGTTGTTGCAGCAACGCAGAGGTCAGAGAGGGATCACTTGTCAGTTACAAAGGGAGCTTCATCGTCGAGAATGTATCTATCCTGATGGAGATGTTAGAGTTGGGAGATCAGTTACTTACTTATTAGTAACTGAGTTGAAGTGCAGCAGTTACCAGTGGCAGTGCTATGGGCAACACGATGCAGTATGATGGGAGGGGTTGCAGTGCAGATGCAGTAGTGGCAGTGGCAGGGACATGGGCAACAACACAGGTGTAGAGGGAGTTGTCGTACAGATGCAATAGTGGTAGTAATAGGGCCATGGGTAGCAGTGCATGATGCAAAAATGTAGAGGATGTTTGATCTAGATTTAAACAGGAACACAACAAATTACAGAGATAACCATAAACACAAAGATGCAGTGGAAATAATACTTCATTTCATTAATGGAAAATACTGAAACATGCTTACAATCAGAAATGGAAATAAACTAGCTAGGGCGATGGTAGCTTATCTCTGAGAAGAGATTTGATGGCTACATGCCTCTGAACTGTGTTACAATGAGGCTCGAAGGCCTATTTATTGTTGAGAAACAATGAAAAACCCTTAACATTCCAAAACCTAACCCTAGGAGATGAAACGCCAAACTGTGGGCCCCGTTTGGGGGTAAGTTTGTACATCAACTTCCCGGGGTCGTAACTTTAGCATATGATCTCCGTTTGACGCGTACAATAGCTCATTAGAAAGATCTATTCGAGCACTATAATTTTTGGAACGGGAAACATCGATCCATTGCATGGACCCATGTTTCCCCCAGATTCCCCAAAAACATCGTTTAGGGCCTTAAAACGGCTCCGGAAGTTCAGGACCCGAAAAATTGCTAAAAATAGTAAGTTGTGCTACAATTAAGGAAACTGAAAATGCTAAGAACGACCATGGTGGGGGTCTAGATGGACTTGGCAGGCAACCACCAATATCCACCTGGATCACTTCATGTTATGTTTTGAGATCCCTTGTTGTATGTTGCTGGGATACTCTTGTTGTCGTCATGCATGTGTTTTAATTTTTGTGCCATGTTGGTGGGATGCGCACCATGCATGTTTTGTGTCATACTGATAGGAGTCTTTTGATTGAGAGTTCTAGTTGTGGAACATCTCTTAGAGCCACACCTGTGTGATGGCATTCTTCCTTGTATTATCGAGACATCATCTCTATGTACATCACCTTATTGATAACACATAATGCAACAGCCTACACATCTTGACACTGGGGCCTGGAGACATAGTCCCTCTTAGACGAACTCCATTATCAATGGCTTTTTTTTTCATGTGCTGATGATTGTTATGTTCCTCTTCCTTACAGTCTGCAGTTGTATTTTTTAATGTTCTTTTAAAATGCAATTTTAACACATCATGAAATTAAAAGGTCTTGGAAAGGTCCTTCTTCACACCCAGACCTAGATCAAGTGGTATCAGAGCATGTCTTAACGTTGATGTGAATTGTAGTGTGAACAATGACAGAGGATGAAAGAGAAATGTACGAGACCATGCTTAACATTTCCAAGAAAGTGGAATCATGAATAAAACTCTACAGAAAGAGACAAAGGAAAAGGAGTGATTACAGCTTCAGTTTGAAGCCATAGAAGAGGCCATGAAAAAACTGAAGCAAGACAGACATAATCTTCAAACAGAGAAGGATGAATTGAAGATGCGTATATATGAAGAGAAGGAGGAGAAGCATAGTTTGATACTATAGCTGCAAGAAAAGGTCGAGGCCTTGGAAAAGCTGCAGCGAGGCTCATGTGAGGTAAGAAGTAGTTCTCCATCTTCATGTATGTTTCCTGATGATGATTTCGTTGTGTTTGAAAATCATAGCACAGGAATTGGCTCCCAACTGTTGAAGAGAATGGGGTATGAAGGAAAAGGCTTGGGTGTTAATGGCCAAGGCATTGTCAATTCCATCCAAGTAGAGGAATTACCATGTTGAGCAAGACTTGGGTATGTCAGGAAAGAAGTTGGGGAATGCGATCCACCAACAATGAATGATGAGCAGCCCTCATCAGTTCTTTACAAATTGAAATAGAAGGTAAAATATGTTGATTTCCTTTTGATTTCATCTTCTGATAGTATGATGTTTATTGGAGATTTGGAGATCCCGATTAGAGGGACAAATATGAGGTTCCTTACAAAGACAAGGCACAAGGGGAAAGAGCTTGGTGCTAACAACTAAGGCATAACTCAACCTTTGGAGGTTGTACATGAGCATCGATTTGCAGGCTTGAGATACACTAGAGGAGAGTGATAAAAGGTGTCAGATTTGTCCGAGACATCGCCGAGGAAAGAGAATGATGGGAAAGCATCCCCATCATCCCATGGCAATTCCCATTGCAGGGAGAGAGTGGAGGAAAGCTCTCATCGCCATACTGACATCAAAGATAGCAAAGGAAGGCATAATCACTTTTGATCTTTGAATGTTCACTTTGATTATGATCATGTTGTTAATAATGAATGAAGACAAAGGCATTGAAAAACATGTACTTTTTGTGGTTTACCTAACCATACCTTTTCTAAGTGTTGGAAAAGGATGGCAGCACTCATGAGGCATGAAAGACCCTCTCAAATGCATGAAAAGAAACATGTTAAGTAGGTATTGAGGAAGAAATCCTACTGTAGTCATTGCGATAGAAATGGCCATCAGAGAGCCACTTGCTGGAAGCTCCATCCAGAGCAGCGCCTTAAAGACAAAGCGTCAGTGCGTGAACCAGGAAGAGCAATTGTTCGACAACCAAAACCACCTCAAGGAGGTGATCCACTTACATTGATAAGTGAAAAGTAGTTTTTTTGACATGATGTCATTTCATGGTCATTCCTTGTAAATCATTTGTTGCATTTTTTAAAGTGTAAAAGTGATGATCTGTTTTTCATCACATGGTCAGAAATAATGATGTCTGATCATGTTTTGAGACGTATTTTGAGTTGCATGTTAAAAATCTGAAAGTGATGTTATGTTTCTGTCACTTGTCAAAACACTAGTGTTTGGCCTTATGTATGTAAATCATGTGTTGCAGTGATGATGTGTTTTTCATCTCTTTTTGAAGCAACCATGATTGGTTGGCCTTGTTGTCCTAGCTGGGGTATTACATCCATCTTGTTGTAAACTTGACCATCGAATACGTGTTATAAAATCGTGGCAAGTATGGGACGTTTGGGTATTTGGTTGGTCATGTTATTCAAAGCATGTGATTACCAAACAATGTACTACATGTTGTAGAAGTAGCAGGTGTCGGTTTGTCGCTTAAGGCTCCGAAGAACAAAGGTGGAGGAGATGGAAGCAAGACCCTTTCAAGACATTTGTGATGCAAATAGGGTACAGAGAAAGATGTAGATTACTTTTTATGCTTTTGGAGGACCAAAAGCTCCTTAGTGGGGAGGATTGGTCTAGGTGGATCTTCAACCACCATGGCATGGAAACGCTCAAAAATTAAAGTGATTGGAATGATGTCGACACAATATTAGAGCATAGATCTCGTCATCCTAATTTGGTGGTGCAAACAGTTCATCAAACCGAGCTCGTATGCGAAAGATAGATCTCTTCAAAGTTTGACATGACAGGGGAAAAGTGGGGCCCACAACATGCCACATGGCATCCTAGTAAGTAGAGGGGGACCCACATGGCAGCCCATCAGCCATTGACACTTGGAATTTTCTCATTTGTCTCCTAAAACTGCATAATAGACAAAATCATTTTTCTATGGGTATAAATCACCATATAACGAAATGTTTTAATATAGTTATTAAAATAACTATATAATATAACAAAACAAGCAAAGACATGGTTTCGGGATCAACGGCTACAAACCCCACCGAACCCTTTTAAAACAACCATATTACAAACAATCGCATTTCTATATGGGCTCGACATCGACGGCAATAACCTTCGCCGAACCCTCCTCCACATTTCCCACGCATATATCACAACCATATTACATATATATATATATATTATATATATATATATATATATATATATATATATATATATATATAAAAATGGGATTGGTAGTCATAACCTCTACCGAACCCTCCACAACTGCCGCAAACCATATATTATATATATATATATATATATATATATATATATATATATATATATATATATATCGCATATGTCATATGTCAGCATAACCCCCAATAAGGGTGCTGATATCTTCTTCATGCCGACCGCCGATAAGTGATGATTGATGATATGGATATTAGTGAAGTCCCAATAAAAGCGCCAATACCTCTGCCATGCCGACCATTGATTGCGATAAGTCCAACCACCGATATGGGGATCGACAAACTCCTGGAAATTGGGGCGATATATGCGCCAACGCCCATTTTAGTCATTGGTCATAACTGCCGATCGCTTATATTAAAGCAATAGTGCAGGGTTTTCGGGGTTGATGGTTGATAAAAGGTTTATATAAGGAATAGGTAGGACTTGATCTCCTGACCTCTCCTCAACCATTCGCCTAATATTACTAATGCGCCAACTACTCCCATTGGGAAATCTGCCAATGAAATTTTATTTAAACTCAGACTTTTGCTAATGCACACAGTTTGAGGAGGAGAGAGATTGTAGGCACGAATTTTGAGGTAGAATGCAGGCACGAATTTGAAGGTAGTAGATTAATTAATATTTTAATGCAGGAACCATGAATTTTGCAGGAGGGCAAAATTCTCACTTTGTCAGAATTTGACAAGTTTTATATGGTTTTTACACCTCTCATCGTCATGAACACAATGGTGTTGTTTGTTTCTTCATCAGAAATCTACATCTTCTAGTCAATTCCAAAATGCATGTGGAACCATGATTTCAACAAAAATAGGGAGTGGAACCATGTGCCATGAAATTTTCCCAAGGAGGTAAAATTTTGACATTTCAGAATATTGTCAAGTTTATACTTGTTTTTCATGGTTTTCAGTAGGGATCGCAATGGTGAGACTAGATTTGTCATCTGAATTGTAGATTTATAGTCCATCCACAGAACAAAATCTTTGAGGAATCTTGGGGAATCTAGAAGATTCCTTGAGCCCAAAATTCTCAACTTCTCAAAATTCAGATTTTGGATAGTCAATTCAGCACTACTCGACGCCACAAATCTGATGGCAGCTTCAAATTTATTTCTCTCATTTCTTCTTCTATTCACTTTTCTAAGTGCCAGTGCAGATGTCCACATTCATGTGCGAGCAACCATCTTCATGAGATTGATGCCGTGAGAGAAATGGTTTGAGCAGCTTCAGTAGTGAGACATCCACTTCTTCAGATGGCCCTTGGTTGTGAGGTATATGATGTGTTCATGTACTTCTTCTTTCTGCATTATGTCGTAGAGATCCATGATTGATGTTGATGCATGATCTTGTTTATTCATGTTGTCATGATTCCTTGCTTCATGTTATGGGGAATATTTCATATGATGTACTTTCTATCATAACTCTTCATGTTATGTTTTGAGATCCCTTGTTGTATGTCACTGGGATTCTCTTGTTGTCATCATGCATGTGTTTTGCTTTTGACATCCCTTTTGTGCCATTTTGGTGGGATGTGCACCATGCATGTTTTGTGCCATACTGATAGGAGTCTTTTCATTGAGAGTTCTAGTTGTGGAACATCTCTTAGAGCCACTCCTGTGTGAGGACATTCTTCCTTGTATGATCGAGACACCATCTCTATGTATATCACCTTATTGACAACACATAATGTAGTGGCCTGCACCATCTTGACAATGGGGCCTAGAGACATAGTCCCTTCTGGATGAACTCCATTATCAATGGCTTTTGTTTTCATGTGCTGATGATTGTTATGTTCCTCTTCCTTATAGTCTGTAGCTATATTTGTTAATGTTCTTTTAAAATGCAATTTTAACACATCACGAAAGTAAAAGGCCTTGGAAAGGTCATTCTTCACACCTGGACCTAGATTAATCTGTTCCAGGCTCCACATGTGATTTTCATGAGCATAAAGTTGTCGATAGAGTTGGTGTTGAGAAGCAAACCAGTGCTATCATTTTTTATGAGTACACATGGGAATCTGAAGAAGAAGCTGTGGTGAAGAATGACCTCCTTATGTCCGCACCTCGTCCACTTTATCCTGACATCTTTTGTGATTCTTCCATTTTTTATTTTTCTTGTGAAAATTTACCCCCGGATGTTTCTACTTTTGATCATTCACAGAACGCAAAAGATGTCAGTCTGTTGTTTGATTATGGAGAGGACAAATCTTTCTTCCCAAATCCACCTGACCTTTCATATTTCATTTCTGGAAATTTAGAGGGTATTTTTTTTTTGTTTTTCATCACCCACTCTATACGATTCATTAGATCATGAGGATGTCGATGTACATCTCGAATTTTCTAATCGTGGTTGTTGTGATCTTTTTACTTATTCATTGGATCACAATTATGATTCACTTCCTGTCGATCTTTCTAAGCCACTAGCCTTTGATGATCTACCAGTTCATGAAGTGGAAACCCCTCAAGTTGTTGAGGCACTTGAACTTGAGCTAATGGTTGTGTCAGGTTCTTGTAGCCTTGAGTTCAGTTCCACTTCTGATCAGAAATCTGTTTAATAACCATAGGCTCTTCATCACTCTCTTGTTCACATTGAAAATCAATTTGATCTACGGTTTTGACATCCTCCACCAAAATCAAATGATCCTATTTCTCATCCATTGGAGCAGTCATATGTAGAAAGCACTGTGGTGAAGTGAAAATTTTCTTCCTTTTTCATGTTTTCTCATTTTTCACTTTCGAAAGAGTGTACATATTTGTTGTCTGCACACATTGTGAAATAACACCATGATACGTTTGCAGGATGCCTTTCATGTGCTTTCAATATTTTATTTTCTGTAGACACATTCAAACTTCAAACGTTTTGTTTTTCATTTTTTTATCTTTCGTGTTTATTGATTGTATTGAATATCTTTCTTATCAGTCATGCCATCACATACATTGGTCAACCAATGCACCAGTGGCTGCATTAGAAATATCACTTCACATGAGTTGTCCCATGTTCTTCTTATCTTAGGAGTAGGAGTAGCGCTTGCTTTTATTTTGTTTGCTTACTCTGTTTTACTTCTTTACTTTTCTTGTTTCTTTGTTTGCTTTTTATGCACTCGTAGGATTAGTTTCCCCATGAGACTGTGTTTGGATTTTTGTGACAAGCAGGGTGAAACAAAAAGAGGAATTGTAAAACTATCAACATTTGGTTGTGTATCTATTCCCTTTCTTTATGAATATCTTTCATTTATTTTAGTCAATGGTACCTTGATGGAAAAAACTTTCCTTTCAAGGTGAGTCTTCATGAAATCACAACACTTGCATTTTTAATTAGTACCACCTACTCTAATCAGTTTTCTATATTTGGTTAACCCTTGTCAACTCATTCAAGTAGAGTAATGTGAGGGGGGAAACCTTAAAAATTATGTTATAGGTATATATAAACATCCTTCTCTGAAGGGAAAACCTCTTCTTCTCTCAATAATTCGGGATCCCTCTTCCACCTCATGAAATAAATAAGTGCCTATGCATAGTTCTTTCAAAAATGAAAAATGAAAAAAAAATTAAAGGAAAAAGAAGAGAAAGGCTTTGTCATGGTATTGTCCAACCTCGCTAGCAACAAAGAAATTCTTGTGTTCTTGAAGTGAATCCATTGAGGTACTGTCTAGGCCTATTGGAAGTGGAGAAACACTAGAGATGAAACTAAAACTCTGACAGTCTATATTACTTGTGCATTAATATACCCCTCATCCTTAATTGAAACAAATAAATTGAATTGGCTTGGTATTTTTGCTGTCGATGAAGAGAATGGTAGGGACTACATATTTAACTCAAGCTAGTGAAGAAGCCATGATAATCAAAGAATCGAACAATACTTTTGGAAGAATTAGACTTGCTTTACATGAGACAAGGTCAATAAAAAGTGTTGGAGTTCTACCAGTGTGTATCCAATGTTGTAACGGTTATGACCACCCTCCAAAATGTTTCGTATGCTTCATTTTGGAGGCTTCCTCCTCAAGCACAACAACTCATCTCATATAGAGCCACGTACTTATGCTTTCATTGAGCTTTATCATTTTCATGTTGGCTTGTGTTTTCTTACCTTTTTTTAACATATAACCCATAATATGATCTCTTGACTTGGTTTCAACCCAGTTCTGATATTTCCTTAGTGAATTGTGTAATTCTTGATGGCAACCAACCTTACTCTTGAGAATTGCGCAATCCAAGCCAGTAGTGAGCCTTCAGCTCTAGAGTTACAAAGATCCAGTTGATAGGCAACCTTCAGCTGGGAAACTGCACAGAGCATGAGAGGTAGCCTGAGCCACTTAGAAATTGTGTAGAATATTTCCCTTAGTAGTTGCTTGATGCACGAGCTAGTGAGTTGCACAGTCCTTCCTAGAAATGTGCAATACCGCTAGGTAATGCATGGAATCTTTTAACAGAAAAGAAAAAATCATCCCTAGGAAGTAGGGATCTATTATTATTTTTCCGATGGTGGCACAATGCTATCCTTAGAAGTTTCAACCATGTGTTGCTTGTGTCCTTGAACTTAGACATGCACATCATGAATTCCAATTTTTCTCAATTTTATGTAATAGATGCCTCTAGAGCTCATTTTTATACTCAATCATCAAGCTCTAGCATTTCTAAGGAAATCAAGGAACCTTTGGAGAATCGTGGTCACTTTTTCGGGTGATTTTTGATTTTATCGTTGTTTGCCAACTTTTTTGTCGCTTTTGCTTATTTAGCTTGTGAGAGTTCTCTTTCACTTGCCTTATTGAATTTCTACTGGTGTTTTAAGTTGTTTTAAATTGTATAAGTGTTTTTTTGAGTATTTCATTTCCTTCCCGAAGTGTCACATGCATTACCTTGTTTTTTCACTAACATTCATCGTTGCGACACTCTCTCCACATGATTTGTTCTTCTTTTGTTTGATTTATGCCTGCACTTTATTTACTTGCATGCATCGTCACTCAATCATGTCTGCACTCACCATTACACCGTCCTTAAAATCTGCTTATTTGCACACTTCACTTTGGTAGATCTGGGCTCCCCTTGCCCAGATCTCACATTCACTTTCATGCACTACACAATCTGGAAGCTCAAGGTCTCTACCTTGGATTTTGGAATTGTGTAGATCTTGTCCTAGCCTAGCTCTAACTGTGCACTGCGGAGTTCTAGGAGCTAGTCTCCCAGCTTGGTCACTGAGACTACACAATCTCTCCCAGGCTCTTCCCCAGAGTGAACTGTGCATTGTATTTCCAGTCATCAAGCTTTCACACTGACTGTTGGGACTGTGTAGTGCATAGTTCCAACAGTCATTTAGTCACCCCTATTGGTCAAAATTGTGAAATCCCTCTCATTAGATTCCTTGATTGCTGCTTGATCGTACTGTGAATATAGATTTGTAAGACATAATGTTTTCTTTCCATGAGTGTCCTTTCTGTCCCATAGGTACCACACTCATGAAGCACTTATCTCTAGGAGTAATTGTACCATGGAACCAAAGAGAGTTTCCTCAAGAATGAAAACTAGAAGCAGTACTGGGGAAGTACTTGAGCAAGTGCCAGTTAACTTGCCAATATATGCAGAAACTCAATTGTCCATAGAAAAGGAGTCAACACTAAGATGGAAGCAAGTCCAACAGCAGTAGCAGAAGGTAGTTGTTGTTTCTATTTCTTGCAACTACAACACAAGTGCAGCAAGAGGCAAAGAAAGCTTCCTGGAGACAACCTATGGGTTGATTATAGACCAATGTGTAGGACATCATAAATAGAGGAGTGCTTGTAAGATGTTATGAGAGGCATTTGCAGCACTCCAATTGTCACAAAATGAAGATGGTGGTAAAAGGGTTTGGTTCAATCTGCCTTTATTGAGGGAGATTCAAGCCAACTCATGAATCCAAATTCTAGGGGTATATGGGGCAATCTCAAAGAAGAATGGCTTCTTATTCTGGTGGCTTGCACATGGAAATGAGACAACTTTAAACTGAAGTTAAGTGGTGATGGAGAGGGGGAGGATAAAGAGGAAATTAGGTGTAGAGGGTTGTGACAACAAAATCTTCAGTCACTAATTTCCACCAAAAATATGAGAGAGTAAGAAGGTGCAATGACAACAATAAAGGGAGTTGATGTAAATCTTTAGGCTGCATAATAATGGGTATCAATCTTTGCTTAACAACTAAATAAATCTAAACTACTACATGTACTGTATGTTAATCACAACCATAAGTAAATAAAAAATGATTACATGTACCACATACATGTGAATAACATAAGTAATTATGTGATCTTGATAGGTTCTATTTATTATTGGATAGTGAGGATAAATCCATTAATCAATAAGAAACCCAACAGTTGTCATAATGATGTTTCAAGCAAAGGACTAGACAAGTGAAATGCAATTACCAGGAAAAAATTACTGCACATTAATCACATTTGGAATCAATAGAAAAATGCCATTTGTCTCAAGGGTTCCATGACAAGTCCTTCTATTCAATAATGGAATTAGTTAAGCCCCCCATTAAACAAGAAAATTAAACCCAAATCGGCCTCATAGAGATCAGCTCTCTTGGGTCTCTGAATCCTCTGTAATCCGAACCTCTGGAACCCCCACCCTTTATAATATTTCCCCCCCTTTTTATAAGAAGAGAGGGCAACTATCATTATAGTTTACACAAAAATATTTGAGCCCAAGCCCTAGCCATCATGCTAGACGAGTTGTCTCAGCTGTGTCATAGGCTCTCCTGCCCCAAAAATATTACAATGGGATCTATTCCCTATCTTGAAGAAATCAAACATTAATACATAGAGAAAAAGGATAGAGAAAGGAAAGAGGAAGTGTCTCTTTGTCATTTCAGTGGAGGCCTTGAATTGAGCCACATTATCTACTGTCATTTTTGTTTCAGCTGTTTAAAGAGGTTCCTTGATGCTTCCATTGACACATCATTTTAGTCTTAAAATTCCTTTGGTGTTGACTTATAGAGGCATGTCATAGGCTAACTTTCCCTAAATATGCCCATACTCCTCGTTAAACAACCAGCTGCCAACTCATCCATCCTTTAAAGCTCTCTCTATAGTCTTATCAATACTCTGATTATCTTATGTTGTAGATAACAAGTGCATGGTTGCGAGCCATCTTCATTTACTTTTCCACCCTTATTATAACTGCTTTCAATAAATGCTCCATATAGGACCAAGGGGATAGAACTAGGGCTTGACCCTTTCAGTGCTACATCTCTCAATAATTGCGTGGAGGGGATATTTCCTTTTATCACACAAAATGTCACATCGACCGATTTCCCAGACCTGAAAATTTTATAAAATGTAGCTCATGGAATATCACATCCAGGGTCCTTCCTTATCCATCGCAATTGTCGTTAAGCCTAAAACTAGGAACATCGATCATTGATAAACCCACTAACATCATCACTAATGGCATCACTGCCATGTGTCACCTTGTGAGTGGTTCCACGTAGTAGCTCGAAATATCCCCATAGGAGCACAGAAAACACTAAAAATGAGTGACACGTGCCCCCTGCCACGTCATCTTCCATAATTTCCATGTCATCCACCACTTCAGCTCTGAGGACCAATTAGAAGCCACCAGGTGGCCTCGTGGAGGAGAGAGAAAGAGGTCGGCTGAGCCCTGTTTTTCAATGCTTTCATTTTTATTTCAGAAAGTGGCTCTCCCCGACAATTTTGGTCCATATTGCAGTATCGCCCCCCCTCCCCCCCCGCTGTCTCAGGACACCAACCTCGCCGATATGTGATAATGTAGGATTGCTCCATGTGGAGGAGAGAGAAGGAGCGGCCCGACCCTTGGTTTGGTAGCCTTTTCCTTTGTATTTTGGAAATATACTCTCCTTGGGACTCCAACACTATCATCACAAATTAGCCTCCTTTTGTGTTTTGGGACTTAAACCATCACCGATATGCGATAATGTGGTGCCTTGGCTCATCGATTCGCCGATTGCGATAAATACACCGCCCAACCGAAACATAATAACGTGGAACTGCATGACCGTAGTATCGACTTTTGGCACTGATAATCCATTGATAAGTTGTTTTTCCAATACACTGGCAATCCATCTATTGCGATACAATTTGCCTCCCAAGTCTCGATTGCAATTTTTCTTCAACACTTAGCCATTTTTTGGGTTTTATGAGTCTTTCTAAAGGGATTCTTCAACTAGGTCTAACTTCTGATCCAGGAATCCTTTTTTGGACTTCTATATACCACCGGAAATCTCTTTCTGAGCACTACACACTGAAGGGGGTCCCATCTAGTTTTGATATATTCTATGGCTCAAACGTTGGCATAAAAAATCACTGCTATTTGGCTTCTGAAGCCACTAGTGATTGCTGGCAAGGTGCTGAGAACCTACAGACTAGTATCCTTAACCATTGGGCATGGAGTTAGTAATATATGAACTTTATAATCAGCAAAATTTCCAAGGGACTTCCCTCTATCCATCTACATGCAGAAAATAAAAAAAATCTGACAAGTGAAAGTAAATGCTCAAATGGTGAGTTTATTTATCTACAATCCTACTTATGTATAGTGCTTACTTAAGCTAAGTATGTTAAACTGTCCAATAGAACTAGGCCAGTATTAGAGTACAAGACCACATGCCTCCATAGTGCTGAAAAAGAAATATCAAAACAGGTATGCAACATGAAAAATCTGTAGATATGGAACCTGATACATGTTGCTGAAATAACCTTTGTTGCTGGCTAAAGAATAGTTTCATATAATCAGCCATAGGGTAATGGAATAGAAAATGATTTTTTGCAGCAAAATCTTCTTCACATAAAGTTTTTGACCAATATCCTCTTGGCCAGGGCAAGCACAAACATTATCCAACTCCTCAGCTTGATCCTTTTCAAGAAAACTAGTTGTTGGTCTTTCACTGCCCATTTTTCAATGGGGACATCTCCTTGGAAATATGCAACAGGTTGTTCACTGTCTGAATAGTAAGAGTCATAGATTGGAGGGTCTATTGAGAATTATTGGTTGGCATCTTGCAGTAGTAGGAAACAACAGACTCTGTGTGGTATTTTAGCCTTGAGTTCTTCTTGAAACACTTTTTGTTGGAAGCTTTCTCCCCACTTGCTAGTAAACAGGTCCTTCTGCATCTCCATGACCATTTCCTCCTCCTCTGAATCATATGAATCATAGATAGGAGGAAGTCCTTGATCCTACTCTTCATGTGTAAGATATGCATCATGGACTGGAGCCACTAACTTCTAGCAAAAATATGAGAGAGTAAGAAGATGAAATGGTAGCAATAGAGGGAACTCATGTAAAGCTTCAGGTTGCATAATAATGGGTATCAATATCTGCTTAACAACCAAAGAAATTTGAACTACTACAGGCATTGTATGTTAATCAAAACCATAAGTAAATCTAAAATGCTTACGAGTATTGCGTACATGTGAGTAAAATAAGTAATTCTATGATTTGGATAGGTTCTATTTACTATTAAACAGTGAGGATAAATCCATTAATCAACAAGAAACCCAATGATTGTCATAATGATGTTTCAATGAGAGGAATACACAAGTGAAATACAATTAGCAGGAAAACATTACTGCACATTAATCTCATTTGGAATCAACATAAAAATTCCATTTGTATCAAGGGTCCCATGACCAGTCCTTCTATTCAGTAATGAAATTAGTGAAGCCCCCCATTAAACAAGCAAATTGAACCCAAATCGATCTCACAAAGATCATTCCTCTCAGGTCTCTGAATCCTCTATAACCCAAACCTCCAGCACCACCACCCTTTCTAATATTTCCCCCCTTTTTATAAGAATAGAGGGGAATTGTCCTAATAGTTTACACAAAAAGATCTGAGCCCAAGCCCCAGCTGTCATGTTAGATGAGCTGTCTTAGATTTGTGATAAGATCTGCTACCCCAAAAATATTACAACAGGATGTATTCCCTGTCTTGAATAGATCAAACATTAAAACGTAGAAAAAAAGGATATAGAAAGGAAGGATGAGGTGTCTCTTTGTCATTTCAGTGGAGGCCTTGAATTGAGCCACGTTATCTACTATCATTTCTTTTTTTGGGTGTTTGAGGCAGTTACTTGATACTTCCACTGACTTAAGTCATTGCACTCTTAAAATGTCTTCGGTACTGACTTATAGTGGTGTGTTGCAAGTCTTATTTCCCTAAATGTGCCCATACTCCTCGTTAAACACCCAGTTGTCAGCTCATCCATCCTTTAAAGCTCTTTCTATAGTCTCATCAATACTTTGATTATCTTATGGTGTAGAGAACAAGTGCATGGTTGTGGGCCATATTAATTTACTCTTTCTCACATTATTACATCCCTTTTCAATAAATGCTCCATACAAGATTGGGGGGCTAGAACCAGGGCTTGATCCTTTCAGCGCTACATCTCTCAATAATTTCATGGAGGGGATTTTTCCTTTTATCACACAAAATGTTGCATCGGCCGATTTCTCGAACTCGAAACTTTTATAAACTACAGTTCATGGAATATCACATCCGTGGGCCTTCCTTATCGCATCACAATTGCTGATTAGCCTGAAACGAGGAACCGTCAATCACCAATATACCTGCTAACATCATTATTGACGTCATTACTGCCATGTGTCACCTTGTGAGTGGTGCCATGTGGCAGCTGGAAACATCCCCATAGGAACCCTGAAAATGCTAAAAACAAGTAACATGTGCCCCCCTACCACGTCATCTTTCATACTTTCCATGTCATCACTGATGTCATCCGCCACATCAGGTACGAGGGCCAATTCAAAGCCACCATGTGGCCTCGTGGAGGAGAGAGAAAGAGGTCGATCAAGCCCTATTTTTCCATGATTTCATTGGTATTTCAAAAATTGGCTCTCCCTAGTGATTTTGTTCCATATCGCAATATCAACCCCCCCCTCGTTGTTTCTAGACTCAAATCCCATCGATATGTGATAATGTGGGATTGTGCCGTGTGGAGGAGAGAGGAGAAGCGACTCGACCCTTGGTTTTACAGCCTTTTCCTTTGTATTTCGGAAATCATCTCTCCTCGGGACTCTAGCACTATCATCGCAAATTGGCCTCCTTTCATGTTTCGGGACTTAAACCATCGCCGATATGCAATAATCCGGTGCCCTGAGCCGTCGATCCACCGATTACGATAAATACACCACCTTGCCGAAACACAATAATGTGGGACTTCAAGATCATAATATCGACCTTTGGCACTGATAATCTGTTGATAAGCTGTTTTGCCAGGACCCTGCCAATCTTTCGATTGCGATACGTTCTCCTTCCCAAGTCCCAATTGTGATTTTTCTCCAACATTTAGTCATTTTTTGGGTTTTATGAGTCTTTCTAAAGGGATTCTTCAACTGGGTCTAACTTCTGATCTGGGAACCCTTTTTTGGACTTCTATATAACATCGAAAAGCTATTTCTGATCACTATGCACTAGAGAGGGTCCCATCTAGTTCTGATAGCTTTTGTGTCTCAAAAGTTTGCATCAAACATTACTACTATTTGGCTTTTGAAGCCACTGGTGACTGAAAAAGCAGTGAGTGACAATAGTAGCAATCTAGTACAAGATCATGGAAGAAGGAAGTTACTTACATAATACAGGGAGAATAAATTTTTAGAGTAAAAGTGTATTTAATTTTCATGCAGGAAGCTTTGGCAACATAAGAAAAAGGAAGCATAGGACACCGATAAAAGAGAGGAGGGAGAGAAAAAGCAAAGCTCGCATGTAGCAGAACTGAAGTTACAGGAGATGGAGAACAAGTTGAAGGAAGAACATGAGCTGAGAAGAAGAGAAAGAGAATAAAAGTAGAAAGGAAGTTATGGGATACATAGAAAACATTGAATGAGGAATAGGAGCTAAGAAGGATAGAGAGGGAAGAGAAGAAGAAACAGGAACAGGAGGAAGGGCAAGGCAGAATCATAGAGTAAACTATGACCATATAGGTTGAGGAGTGAGAACGACCAGCATATGAAGAAGAGGGTGAGAAGATGTAGGATCATGAGCTTTCTCAACGGATTGAGAAAATGGTTGAAGCAATGGACATGGAGTTGGGACAGGAGCCATAGGACCAAGATACAAATCTCATGCCGAGAGCATCTGAGGTTGCCCCTTAGTCTCCACCACCTCCAGTATTAGAACCAGTCCTGAGCGAGCAAGGAGTAGTTTTTCTCCTTGATGATGATTTGGTAATGGATGTGTACAATTTTTCATTTGATGAGTTGCACTCGAGGATTGTACATGAGTAGAGAAAGAATTTCCCAGATTTTCACACGTTTCTTTCATTTATGAAGGAAAGGGTGATGGTGCCAGATGTCAGGAAGCATCCAGTCTCCAAAGACAATGCCACTATGGCTTATGCAGGAGCCGCAAGGTCACATGTCAAGTTATTGTAAACAAAGAATGAAAAGATGGTTAGGAACTTACAAGCATCCATGTAGAAAGTAGAACAATCCATAAGATCCACAATCATAGAAATGAGGAAGGCAATACTTGCTGAAGTATTAGCTCCTAATACCACCATGCAAAAATTTTATGACGGATTTCTCACCATGCATAAGGCGGTTTCCCATCTATTTTGTTTTTAGTGGTGGAGAAGAAATATTGTCTAAAATCTCATAGACATACACACTATTATTGCCCATGTCCAGGAATGGACAATGAGATATAAAGGATCCCCGCTTCACTTGCCCAAGATGACGAAGCTGGAGGCTGAGCTAGAGAAAGCAAAGATCCAGATGCAGATCTAGAACTATGAGAAGGTCATGCTATTCGTCAGTAACATATAGGCTTCATATGCATGGTTGTTCAAGAGTTTGGATGTGATGGTGAGGATGCATAGGATCTCGTCAATCTATTCCTCACTGTGGCGAGGGAGAAGAACCAAGTCTAACTAGAGATCGATAAGCACATGGAGCATCTCAAGTGAGAGGCCATGAAAAATGACTTTCAGATGAGAAAAAAGAAAATGTCGAAGTACATTTGTGGTCCTATCATAGTCAAGACCATGTTGTGCATGCTTCAAGATGAGTAGGACAAAGGTTCCCAGATTATATACCCACAAGCTATGGAGGCAAGATTCCGCTTCCAAAAAGACACTATCAAGAAGTATGGGGACAAAATAGCATAGAACCAAGCTTTGTATCAGTATGTCTCTGAGAGTCATCATGTGGATGTTTCCGAGTTGGTCTTCCCGCAGACTTTTGAGTCATAGTGTTGTGTCTTGTTTGGTTGTCTCTAGCCTATTTTGTCTCACATGGGTACATGTGGAAATTGTATATTATTTATGAATATATTGTAAGTGAAACTCCAAGTGTCATTAATGGAATGTGAACAGTCACTATGTAACGTAATGAGTTATTTGTAAAAAAGTTTAAGAGTCATGAGGTTAGTCAAATATTCAAAGGGGAATCTTAAGGTTTACCCCACCCTTTGTTATAAATAGAACCTCATAACTCATCGAATAGGCTTTTTGGACCCAATATTTTGGCTAGGCTTAGGCTTAGAGAAGGCTTGGGAGTATTGTGACGAGTCTTGGCCTATCCACAACATAGAGCGAATACAATTCCTTGGAGTAGCTAGTGGCATTGACTGTAATGTTCCACTATTAGGGCTAGTGGTTGTCAATGGTGTATGTATGGATGGAACTTTCACTTAATAATAATATAACTAAGCCAACATATTTTTATGCATATGTTGTTATTGGAGTTCAAGTATTATGGTTACTTTAGAAATGTATGTTGTTTAACTTATGCATTTTCTTAGGAACTATTTTGTATGCAATTGTATGAATCTGGTTGAAGGCATGTTCTTGGATTAATTCGTCACTTTGTTTGGTGGACTATTCCATATTACAACTTGTGATGTCATTCCGCTTTTGTGTTCCTTTCAGGTTGTGTACTATCACAGGCTTCTAAGGGACACACTTCCTTTCCCCTCGATGTGTTAGAACCCCCACACATCTCACTTGACTCGTTGCAAGGTCACACACTTTATTCTGACCAAAGTCATCATACTTACCTTTGCACACTACTGCAATCAAGGCACTACATTACCACCCACTATTGGGATTCCTACTCCAAACGGCTTGAGGTGTAGTTGGGACTTTTTATGGGGGAGATCCCCTTGAATGTTGGTGGGCCCAACACCATCAACAAATTTGAATTTTGGTTGCAGCTAAGAAGATATTAAGCTCAAGCAATTGTGACTATTATTTTTTACTTATTATGTGATGTTTTTGACATTTCTACAATGATAATGAGAAATTTCTTATTGATCGATCACTGAGTTAGTTCAAAGGGTTGAGGCTCTTGGGTTTGCGTCCAACCCCAGTAGGTTAGGTCCCTCTTGTGTATTGATATTTTTCTTTAGCTTATAATGTTTATTAGTTGTTTCATTTTAGTAGAATATAATTCCTTAAAAATCTTGTGACGATGCCTCTATCTCATCTATCTCATGGGAGCCTGACTAGAGGAATCCACACTCATAACACAAAAAATTATGTGATGATTTCTTGGAAAAATATCTACATTAGTTATTTTGCTTCACATACAATTGTTGTAGCTTAGAAGTGAATCCATTGCATAGATGAGTATTTTTAGCATCAATTAGATAGTTTTCAAATTCAACTCATCTGTTCTACCAATGGTTATAATATTTTACAAATGAAATGAAGAACAGTTGCATGTGATGTTGCAGGATTTTGGACCTACAGGAAAGGGACCTTTTCACCATCTCCATCTAGGGCTTCTCCACTCTCTCTTGATGACTCCCAACCATTGTCTTGATCTATGTTTTTTGGTCACTATGATAAGCCCTCTTAGCATAAAGCTAGCCTTCCTGAAGAGTTGAGCTTGGCTAGGGGCATTGGTCACATTCCGTCCATCCCCCATAACCTTGATTCATCTTTCCATCACTTTATCCCATCATCATTACCCTCCAAACCCTGTCGACAAACTTTATGTAGTATTTTAGGACTTCCTATATCAATACAATAATCCTGTAGAAGCTTCTTGTAGCACACCTGTAGCAGCTTGTTTTGCCATTTTTTGAAATGTAATGCCAGTGTAACGTAGTTTAGCAGTAGGTTGACCCTATAGCTTAAACTCCATGATTATAGGTACCACCTAGGCCATTCCCTCCATTCATTTTCTTTCACTGCAAGAGAAAATAGTAGTAGTTTCTTCGTCACAGATTTGGCAATTAGAACATTAATTAATATGCAAGTGTGAATTAGATCAATGATGCATTAATTCTTGAGTTGTGAGTTGGTAGAATAATATTTTGTTTTCAAGTGACTTTGATAGCTAGATGATTGATTGCAATTAGTGTATTTTCATTTCTACAAGTAGCATAACTCTTGTTTTTTTTTCATGAATTGATTCAATAGCATGTACAAGTGGTTAGGTTTTATAAGTTGAATTTGAGAAGTATTTACTTTTTATACAATAGGGCTATATTTTGAATTTCACTTTGAGTAGTTAATTCCCCTTAATTCAGTAGAAGAATAGTCTTCGAACCCTAATGATCAAATGACTTAGTTGAGGGTGGCATGAGTAGAATTTCATCTACTATGTATAAAACATTGTGACCTCAAAGTTTGTATGAACCCTAGGTTGATAAATAGAGTTGAGGAGCCCCTGGGATTTGTAGCACTATTGGTGAAATACTAGGGCTCATAAGTATGAATGGAAAGAGAAAACTTCCCAAGGTTGGAGTTGTAATGCGAGTGGCGAAAGTCAAACAATTATTTTGGGGGGAATGCACTTGGAGTCAGTAAGACATCTAGGGTTGGTGTAAGAATGTTTTGACTAGCCTGGTGAATAATGCATGTATGGTGTGGTGATCATCGAGCTACAAGTATGGGTGACTAGAACTATTGTTGGGTACGAGACATGAAAATATGGGTGGGAGCACTCTTCCTAAAAAATCTTTGTACACTTGCCAAAGGAATGTAGAGGTGGTTTGAGATGAACATACATAGTGATGGGTGCGCATGAAACTGGTGACCTACATAATGATTGATGTAACGTGTTTTTTGTAGAGGGCGAGGGCCCTATTGGTTGGTCTCGATGTGGGGTTTATGAGGTGGATGAAGAGAGGAAAATGAGCTATGCCATATGGACGGATGATAGGCCAAATGTAAAACATGAAAGTGAATTCAACTTGATCCGTCAAAAATAAATGAAGTGGCTCAGTAGTAGGGTTGGTAAGAAATAAGTGAAGAAGAGAAGAATGAGACTAATATTCAAGTCATGCAAGTGAAATGGCTCTTGGGCCTTATAGATGGTTATGGATCCAAATAGTATGTGGGGGTCTATAACATGAGGTGATACATGAATGGGAATGTTCTATTGATAGACATGGATGTTTTCCATGTGCAAGGGGAGGTGGTTGTAAACATGGTCGAGGTGAGGGAACCTATGGTGCATTACAGAGAAATGATGTCAAGTTATGCAAATCTTTGTAGGAGGCCTATCATGTTGAGTGGTGAATGATACATGTACTGTTAATGACCACCAAGGTATTGATTCTGATAGGAATCTATTGATGTACCTACAACTTCAACAACCAATAACACAAGTGAAATCATCTTGATGAAAACATATATAAGTTGAATTTTTTTGAACAAAATGAATCAAAGAACATGAGAGGGCACGCCTGAAGCTATACTCTAAGCATGAGGTGGGCACAAAAAATTATTTTGGGGTTGAAATGGAATGGAGGGTATCAAGCTGACATAGTCAAGATCATTATGTCTCTTACAATTTTGAGAATGGAGGTCCTAAGCTTCTGTAATGGGTGCTGGAAGATGAAAACGAGGGCAATAAATAGGTAAAAGTGGGCCATATGCCACCTCATTTTTACTTGTTGTATTGGCGAGTAGAACACATAGTAGCTATTTTCTACCATTGTGGTTAATCTGTGCACTGGGGATGTGCATGGGGATAGAAAGGTAAGAGATCATAAGCCGAGGCTTTTCATTTTGATAGTTTAGGGTAGGTAAGTCGTATAGGGTGGCCTATACTCACCTATTTTTAGGGTAAAATGAAAGATTGCATGGGTGACTGTGAGATTGTCATGATGTCCCCACAGGCAACTAAAAGATAATCACAAACTGCCTACAGGTTTAGTGAATATAGTCATTCATGGTGTGTAATTGAAGGTGGCACCAACATTTTTAAGACTAAAGGGTATGACTTGATATGTGAATGTGCCCCATTGGGTTGTGAAGGTTGTTTTATACTAATCCATATGGAAAATTTGAATTTTGTTATACCCTGAGAACCCATCCATGAAAGATAATGCTTTTTGACCAGCGCATGCATCGATAAATTTGTAATTATCCTTGGGACATGTTTTATTTAGATCTTGAAAATCAGTATCGACAAAAATGTTGCCTTGTTTTTTCATGATGGGTACAGGGTTGGAAAGCCAAGAAGTGTAAGCGATAGGGTAAATAAAGCCATCTTTGTGGATATTTTTAATTTCCTGGTTGATTTCTTTGACTTTAGAAGGGCGGAGCTGATATTGTTATTAGCAAAAAAGGTGAGCATTAGGCCATGTGTCAATATGGTGCTCCACGTTGGTGGGATTGATTCTTGGAATATCAAAGTAAGTCCATGCGAATATATGCCTATATTCTTG
This sequence comes from Pinus taeda, assembly GCA_000404065.3. Lineage (NCBI taxonomy): Eukaryota > Viridiplantae > Streptophyta > Pinopsida > Pinales > Pinaceae > Pinus > Pinus taeda. The sequence goes on along the minus strand of APFE030254438.1, from coordinate 31,539 downwards.
AAATAGGGATTTGTATGAGGTCACCTCTTCTAGGGAGCATGATGCACCCAACGAGATCTCATCGACAATGCTAGGTTTGTTTGAAATATTTACCTTAATGGTAAGTGAGATATTTGACATGTTCCCTTCCTCAAACACATGGGGTGATGGGATGGGATTTTTAAACCAATCTACCCATCCTGATGTCAAGAAATACTTTGACACTATTGTGCAAATATCATGGCATGGTGCATCAATAGGCACAAATGTTTTTTTAGGTAGGAAGAAAGAAAGATGATGCATGGTATCCCAAGGAAATTTGGGCTTTGTCATGGCCTCAAGAATATCTTTGTCTGAGTGAAAAATATTATCTATGTTTAAATGGGTTGCATGAGGTTGTGAGGGTGGCATTTGGGCTTAGCTACGCTACCATATGAGCAAGAAAATTATTTGCTGGTTGATTCCATAGAACCAGGTGAAGTTGAAAATGAGTAGATGGGATGGGTCTACACAGTCGGTGATGGTACCATCGTTGTTGTGTGATTAGTCATCTCAAAACCAAAAAATGATGAGAAGACAACACAAGTCAAGGTTCCTATGGAAGAGGAAATGAATCGAAAGTGATGTTGTGTGTCGTCGACATTATGTTGTGGTATGATATCTATAATGGTTGATTGATGGTGAGTGGGAGTAGGTTCCCGCGATAACATCAACTTCCTAGGAGCCAACGTATCTTCTTGCATGAGAGGTGGATGTTCAGGGATATCTTGAACTCGAGGATGCAAAATTCTAAGTTTTCTAAATGTTGATAACAAAGGATATGTATATGAACTATGAGAGTCATTGGTACAAATAGTGCATGCAGAACTAGTGCTAACATATTTAATGGAGTGGGTGTCGTCATTTCCTATAGTGTGACACAATGATGCCATGTTGATGTCATGAGATGAGGCACTCTTGGGTGTCGAACACCTTCGAACCTTAGTACTAGCATGTTGTGTGCCCCCAACATTAGTTTCCCTCAATGATGCTCTTACTTCTCGGAAATGTGGAAGGTATTGACAATTCCTCATATGATGTATAACTTGATTTGAGTGATAGGTCGAGGAATATGAACTAATAAGTGTAAGACGTCTCTGATTTTTCTTAATTCTTGGTATTCATTGACTAGATGGTTGGGTCTATCGCATAGGGAACATGTGTGTGGAAGGCACATGTGTTGTTGGGTTATTCGATAAACTGCATGCAATACTAATTCTTTGAACATGTAAAAAATGGTTCTAGACACATCATCCCTTATTGGTGTGGTGTCAACATGAGATGGTGTATCTGTTTGGGAAGATGTTGAGTTTTCAATGATGAATTGGTGCATAAAATCCAATGTTTCATGATATTGAGGAAGGGTTGGGAAAACCCGAGTATGATGGTTTCATTTAGAAATGTGGCGCCTATGGAATCTACACATAGGTATTTTGTTAGCAACGACTTGAGGGGTAGAGTAATACCTCCTAAATGCACGTAACTCGGGACATTGGTTAATAAGATGGTTTGGTTCATCACATAAACTACACAAGGAGGCAGGTTGAGGTGTCTATTGGAAATAATACTAAGAGTGGGCGGTGAATAAGTATTTGCAATTCAATAATTTTTCATTTCCCAATCAGATTTGTATATGCTACTTCAGTGAAGTGAACTTGCATGTGCACACTAATGTGATTAATGAAACCAACATATACCTAGAGAACTTATGATTTAGTTAATTTATCATGTGTTTATCTTTAATTAGTGCAGCAATATATTATTATATAGTAACTATGTGTGGTAATAAAATAATAAACCATCACACATAAGCAACGCACATGAACACCAAGATTTAAGGTGGAAACCCAATGCGAAAGAAAAACCACCTGCTGTTGTCGTCTCTGTCTTCTTAATATAAAGAAAATCAGTTTACAATCTTGTACTGGTGTAGAATCATACCAGTATGTAGGCACCCACCTATAGAAGGCTACAACCTTCTCTCATTTTCTAGCTTCTACTGGAAGGGAGATATAACCCCCTTCCTGTTGTACTAGTTAATATGTTTACTAGTACGTAGGCACCAACCTACAGAAGGCTACGACCTTCTTTCTTCCTCTAGGGACCACCTTTCATTAATTTTTCGGACTGGATGCTCCTGGTACAAAAGAACACAATATGAAGGCCTTGTTTCATCAAATTTTCACACTAGACCCATTAAAAACTTTGAAGCTCAAATTCTATAATAATAACTGCATCAACTAACAACCAGTCAATCTGAACAGTCATATCACTATCACTAGAACATTGTGATGAACCCAGAAACCCACATCATCATTCAAAACTAGATGCAACCTCAAAAATCCTACATCAGAATGTATATGCTACTTTAATGAACCCAACCTATGTGTATACGCTACTTCATGTAGCAAAGCATGCGTATACGTCCAAACTACTGAATCATACAAACTTCTAAATCAAATTTGGACCAACCAATAATATTTTGAACGTCTACTATCAATTTACAGAGATCCAGATAGTCAGAAACAAAGATAGCCCTTCTCACTTAATCAATCAATAAATCAGACAAAAACTCTTTATGCATTCAGTTTTACTTTTATATCTAAGAAGACTTCATTGATAGACATCAGTAAAATAGCAACATTGATCAGATAGATCAGTCATTTCTGAACAATAGGCTTTTCTTTTGCATACACTACTTGGAAGAGTTGAACCTGTGTGTATACGCACCTTTACCAAGGCGAACCAGTGTATAGATCTACAAACATTAACATACAATTTTACTACTATTCCATAATTCAGACATACCCAGATCATGACATTTAAATAATAAAAAATGCATAAGCAATCATATCTAGCCCAACCAATATCAGATCATATAATTATAAGTCATTTCAGGTCTCATGATCCTGATCCAAAATTGTATCCAAGGTACACAAAATATTTCAAATCATATCATAATCATAGCCCCTCCAACATAAAATATAATTCATATAGAATTATTGCTGAGAAACCCATTCACTTGCACTCTTTGGCCCTTTGATCTTCTCCTCATATAGGTTTTGGCTTTTCTCAATACCTCGAACCAAAACAACACTTAGAACCTTTGGTATTATTTGGGGGGATCAAATAGTTGTTACTCTGATCAATATTGTGGGCTAATACCATGGTATTGACCCTTTGTATTCTTTAATCTTGAATTTCCTTGATTTTCCAACATATACACGCTTTTCCTCTTGTGAAAGTGCATGCATAAGTATACGTTTTTTTTTTTTTGTTAACCCATGTGTATATGCTCTTTTGTCAAAGTGAACCTATTTATTCAATTACAACATCCTTTTCCTTCAACTTCTTGATTCTGATTAGTAGACCCTTGTTCCAACTCCTTGTTCTTCTGTACTCACTACAACAAAACCCTATGATTAGCATCCCTTTTTTCTTCCTTTTTTGCGTCTAAAGCCCATTTTTGGGGCTATTTGCGTCCATTTATAAAATATGATGCAAAACTTGATGCAAAGTTTGCAATGAGTTTTGCACCAAGTCTTACATCAAGTTTAGCACCAGGTAGTGTAATAGGTTTTGCACCAGATTTTACACCAAGTTTTACGCCAGGTTTTATGCCAAGTTTTGCACCATCCTTTGCACCATGTTTTGCATCATGTTTTACACATTTTGTTTCACCAACTTTTGCATCCTATATTGCATCCACCTTTTGTGCCTACACTTGCATCAAATTTTGCATCATCTCTTGCATCCTTTTTTGCATCATTTTTTAAATCATTTTTTGCATCCATTTTTGCATATTTTTTGCATCCCCTTTGTGCCAAGTTTTGCATCAAGGTTTGTGTCTAGTTTTGCATCTAATTTTTCATATAATTTTGTTTCATTGACTTTTACATCTTGTTTTGCATCCATATTTACATCCTATTTTTCATCTGGTAGTTTTGTCCACTATTGCATCCATTTTTCTTGCGCCATAATTTGTACCTAGTTTGTCACCTCCCTTTGCACCATTTTCTGCTTCTAAATTTGCATCGACGATTTCACCTTCATATAAATCTAGGTTTTCGTCGACTTTTAAATCTATTTTTTCATCCCTTTTTATATCCACTTTTGCATCAATATTTGCATAAGGTTTTGTGTCTCATATTGCATCTACTTTTGTATTGAATTTTGTTGCATCAACTTTTTCATAGTATTTTACATACATTGTTGCACCCATGTTTATACCCACATCTACATCCATTTTTGCATCTTATTTTGCATCTTAATTTGCTTCTTTTTTTGCATCTATCATTACATCCAATTTTTTTGTGACACAATTTGTGCCATGTTTTGTACTTACTGTTGTACCCACGTTTTCTTCCAATTTTGCATCCATCTTCACATCCTCTTTTGCATAAAAGATTGCATCTATTTTTGCATCCACTTTTATGTTGGGTTTTGCATCTCATTTTGTATATTCTTTTGCATGTACTTCCATTGCATCCAGTTTTGTTTCTCCTATTGCACCCGTGTTTGCATCCACTTTTACATCCCTTATAGCATCTTGTCTTGCATTTAAGTTTGCATCTTTTTTTTTTTTTGTCTATTATTACATCCACTTTTGTTGTTCTATGATTTGTGCCATATCTTATGCCTATCATTGTAACCCACATTTTCTTCAACTATTGCATCCACATTTGCATCCTCTTTTCTGTCCATGTTTGCATCAAATATTGTTTATGTTTTTTTGCATCTCTTTTTGAATCTACTTTTACATCCACTTTTGATTCATCCAATTTTGCAACTAATTTTGTGTGCACTATTGCACCCATGTTTGACCCATGTTTACATCCATTTTTGCATCCAAGATTTACTCCTTTTTGCATTCAAGTTTGTGTCTTTTTTTTACATTCTTTGTTGTATCCACATTTGTTTCACCACAATTCATGCTAAGTTTTATGTCTACTATTGCTCCCATGTTTTCTTCCACTTTTTCATCCATGTTTGGGTCCTGTTTTGTGTTTAAGTTTGCATCAACTATTGGATCTAATTTTTCATCCACTTTTGTGTCAATTTTTTTGTCTTGTTTTGCATCTACTTATGTTGTTTCCACTCTTCATCCAATTTTAAATCTATTTTTACCCGCATTTTTTTGTTCACTTTTGCATCCATTTTCCAACACACATCATATTTTTTGCATTGATTATATTTATTATGACATTGAAAATTATGAACAACTAATGACAATGTCAATAATTATGATTATGATGATAATGAAGATGATGACGATGACATGAATTGCAATTGTTATGATAATGACAATGACAATAAAGACAATGGGGGTTACAATGCCAATGATGATGGCGATGCTAATGGCCTTGGCCATTCTTCCCAATTTTTAAATGTTGTCACGGTCATAATCATAATCATTATCTTTGGCATCGTCTTCCAAGTCATCATCATCTGATCATCATTATCATTATTTTCATCTTGGTCATCATAAACAACAATAATGACATGAATGATGATTATGATGTTCATGATGAAGATGACAACAATTATGATAACAATTATATTAGTTATGATGATGGGGATGATGACAATTATAATGATGATGATAATGGTAGTGATGATGATGATCATCGATCATCTCTAAAAAATAAAGTTGTTATTTCTCTTGCATATATCATGTGTCCTAACAACCCTTTTCGAGCACTCTTAACATTTTTTGGGTTGATGATATTTCTTATGATACCTATAATTATGAACAATTGACGACAATGTCCATAATGATGACAATGACAATGATGATGATGAAGACATGAATGGTGATTATGATGATAATGGAATGATGACAATAATGATGATGATGATGATGGTGGTGATGATGGCGATAATGAAGATGATGACCCTCCCTCTAAACTAGGGAGGTACTCATAATGAGACAAAAAAGTACTCTCAAGTTGAAATATTCATATAAGAAGGGATCTGGATTGATAAGCATCAATGATGATTTACATCATCATAGCCAACATTTTCAAAGTAGAAAGGCCTTGACTGACAAGTTTATCTCTCCATTAGATCGGAGCACAATGTTGGGAGGCATAAATTTGGACACCACTACCTCTCTAGGCACTTACCCCACCAGGATGTTCACCAGGTATGTCCTCACATGATCATTTCCTAATTCACTATCATAATATTTGACAATAGGAAATGTCGATCCTCGTGACTATTCTTATCTTGGATTAATGTAACTGACTTATGGTGGTTAGTCCTAGTCAAAATACAAATTCTCAAACAATATTGGTCCCAAATGTTTATGTAATCCACCATTCTCCCTATTGATGTCTTTACTAGGATTACGACTGTTAGTCCTGGCCATAGTACATGACACATGGATAATATGGTGTCTACCCTTACTCCCTCTCAACCAAAGAGGAGACATCCACAAGAAAAATCTTTTCTCAAGAATACCCATCATTTTCATAGAGAATAACATCGTTAATTTTTTTTTCATTGCATGATGTCTTTATGATTAAGAATTCATAGATTTGTGGAAAAATATTTACCATTTTCTCATTTGTGATGAAATAAAATGAAAAGTGAAAGCCAAAATCATTAAAGATACACTATAATGATTTATCTAAGTCTAAACTCTAAGGTTGAAGTGAAAATTCATGTAAATGTTATATCTATGAGTTGTGCCAAACTTATGAAAACCTTATTCCCTAAGGCTTATATATAATAAAAAGAAAAAGAAATAAAAATAAAAATAAAGCCCAATGAATGGTAACTCATGTATTCACTCCCTCTTTGGAAAACGTATGAATATATACACTCCTAGTCACACTTGATCACATGTTTGTGATGGTTAAATCATGAAGTCCTCTTTTCCCCTTGCATTTTCACTTCATTATTTAAGCACATAATTGAGGATCTAGGGAATGTTTGTTGCCTAAGGGTTTCATGTCACACTACTGTCAATATTCATACGTTCCTCGAGACATGAAACCCTTAGGCAACAAACATGAAACCCTTAGGCAACAAACATTGATAATATTGAAGTCACTCCCAATAATCCATGGAGATGGGGAGTATAAATTACTTGTGCTAGAAATAGAATCGAGAAATACAGGTTTTCCATTTGTGATATTGGAGTCATAGATATTGGATACATGGTAGTAGTCATGAATGTCAATTAACTAAAGTTGCATTGTCATAATGCGAAAAGACGTGAACATATTGGTAACCTTGATGTCCTGATCATTTCAAATAATAACCATTCCACCCAAGTATCTCTAAGCATCAATCACTACTACTTGGAAATTCCTCCCCCATTTGCTAATTATATGAGGTAGAACCTCACTTAATATTTTTGTTTCTTATATTAACATTATTGATGGGTGCTTTGTGTACCATTTTTCTTTTAGGAGTCTTTGTTTTCCTTTACTATTGAGGTTCCTCATGTTCCATGAGACTCTTTTCATCGAGAATTTACACAGAAAGGAAGTATAATGTGACTAAAGAAAAACACGTCTCAAGATTTAAGTGCTTGAACAATTCCACTTCATGACTCCTAAATTTCCTTAACTTGGGACCAAATGGTGAATTTGATGGCCTTAAGGCAATTTTACCAATGAAAATCTAAAAAAAGAGGTGACTTTTTACTTTATCACATACAATTTAATATACTAAAAAAAATATCTATAACAATTTCATCAATCAATGAATCATTAAAAAACAATATCCAAAACAATTTCATCAAGCAATGAATCATTGCATTATAAAATACAATCTATAAGCCTTTTGGAAATGTTTTGCTAAACCATGCTCAAAATCCAACATATTTAATATTAACATTTAACAATAATGTGGACAATAACACATTTTGATAAATTAAATGTCATGTTAAGAAGCCTAAAAAATGTCACTAACAGAAAACTATAAAGCATGCAACTAATGGAATTGACCACTCAAGGCCACCATAAGACAATCAATCTATTAAGACCAAGATTAATGGGGACAAAGATCTAAAAAGGACAAAGGCAAACCTATTTTAACTTTATTGTTTTATTAGGTTCAAGATGAACATTTCAAGATATAATGAAGAACATAATTAGTTTTATTGCATTAAGAAAACCGAAGCATATTCTATAACTTAGCAAGGAAGAGATGTATAATAGCCATCTCAACGACACAACACATGGCATTAAGTTACTTTTTATATATAATTTAAACTCCTATCATAAAATCACAAATTTAGCATGAATGGAATGTTTAAAATCAATTTTCATAAAAACAAAATATATTTTTTCTTATAGAAAAAAATGCCAAAAACTAAATATATTTTCTTAGAAAATAAAAAATTAATAAAACTAAATATATTAAAAAAAAACTAAAACACAAGCAAACTAGAATTTGAATTTGACACTCTTGTTCACTTTCGGAAACTCATAAGGTGGAATGTGATATTTTAATCCTCATCTTTAGCTTTTTCCTAAAAATAAAAGCATACAAAAGAGGGAAAGAGACATAAAACATGGGGAAGATTTTTCCTAAGCACAAAAGCATCTAAAAAGTGGAAAAGGTGATTTTTTTATATGATGAAAAATTATTCACCCAAAATATTTTTCCCAAATTGAACTAATGAGGAAATTGGGAAATATTCATAGTCTTCAGTTTCCTATATATTGGAGGCTTGGCCATTGAGAAAATGATGGGAGTTATTTTATTGTCATGCTACTGAGATTTATCTTGAGAGGGAGAGTTTTGGAGCTAGGGGTTGGGGGAGGTGTTGCTGCAACTACATCTTATTGTTGTAAATTTCCTCCAACTCCTTTATTAATATAGATCAATTGTTCTTCCTTCCATATGTTTCTATTCATTCTTTACTTATTCTATTTAACTAATGAATTTATGGGATTTTCGTTTCTATTTATTTATTCAATAATATTTATATGTTTATGATAGTTTTTATTATCAAGATATTATGTTGTGAAGGTTGTTTTATTCTCTCCCTTATGTGTAGGACCAAGCTTTGGAGCTAGCTAGGAGTGCTTCCTAGCTACACTAAAAACTCCAAGAAGACCTGCATGCGAGGACTCACAAGAATTCCTTCTCTTTTTCTTAATATATACTCCACATATTGATCTACTAAGAATCCTAAGCTTTGGAACAACCTTTCTCTTAATTGGTATGTCCTAGGTTTCCAGGATAAACTGAGAGGTCTTTATGTTCATCTATCCATGCATTAAATCCTATAACAAAATGATATTTAGAAACTGTAATATATTTCACTATGTAAATTAAATTAGTAAGATGATCATATAGAGGGGGTCATAAATGGAAATAAAATTAGAACTCTATACAAGAAGCCAAAAGTGGATGTAACCATGGATGCAAAATTGGGAGTAGAATTGGATGTTAAACTAGCCACCAAAACAAGATGAAAACAATGACACAAAAATGGTTTTAAAGTAAAATTAAAAAAGGGTGCAACACTAGACACAAAGAAGGGAACAAAATAGGGCATATGAAAGGACACCAAGTTGGGTGCAAACAAGGATGCAAAAATGGACACCAAAATGAGGATGCAAACAATGGTGTAAAATTAGGATGCAAAAATGGGTGCAAAAAGGATGTAAGAAAAGACACAAAACAAGATGCAAAATGAGACTAAAAAAGGGTGAAACCAAGGATGTCAAAATGATGCATAAATATATGAAAATCAAATTAAAATCTAGGTGCAAAGTGAAATGCAAATGTGGACACAAAATGTGGCAGGAAAAAGGATGAAAATTTGGATGCCAAAAAGGATGCAAAATTAGTACGAAAAAGGATGAAAATTTGCACATAAAAAATGGTGCAAAAATGGGTATAAAATGGCTTAAATTTGGATGAAAATTGAGATGCAAAATTGGATGTAAAATGAGGTGCAACAAATCATTCAAAACTTGGTGCAAAAACAAATGCAAAAGTAGAAGAAAAATGGCTCAAAATTGAACGTAACAACAGGGAAAAAATGCGATGCAAAGGTGGACACAACACATGGTTCAACATAGGATGCAAATTTAGATGCTCAAAAGGATGTAAAATTGGATTCATGAAATGGTGTTAAAAATGATGATAAATTGGATGCAACAAATGATGAAAAATAGGATGCAAAATATGGTGCAAAATAGGACGCAAAAAAGGGATATAAATAAAATGAAAAATTGGATGCAAAAAATGGGGGCAAAATGCATGGAAAATTTGGCACTAAATCAGATTCAACATATGGTGCAAAATTGGATGGAAAAAATGGTGTAAAAAAAGGCAGAAAAAATAGCGCAAAAATAGATGTAAAAATAAGTACAAAATTAGAAACAAAAAATGGCATATGACTAGATGCAAAAATTGGCACAAACTGGATGTTAAAAAAGGCACTAAATTAGATGCCAAAGGTGGTGTAAAAATCAATGCAAATTACCACACAATACTAGAAGCAAAGAATACCGCAAAAGAGGAAGCAAAAAGTGATGCAAAAATAGATGCACAAAATGGCACAAAACTAGAAGCAAAACATGTTGTAAAACCAAATGAAAATCTTGGTGCAAAATATGATGCAACAAATGATGGAAAATTTGGCGTAAAAAATGATGTAAAATTTGGTGCAAAAAAGGATGCTTTAAAAATTGTACAATAGAGCAAGATTTAGCGTCGGACTGCTAATCCCAATTGAGAAAAAAATGCACTAAAATGTGGTGCTAAATCTGGTGCAAATTTCCTGTTTTGTTTTAGTGACCAATGTCCTGTTACCTCTAAATTGACTTGTTACAATGTGAGTTGCCTTTTATCAAATCTAAACTGACTTGTGAGTGAATTTCCATCAAGGACAACACTTGTATCATAATTCCAACAATCTTCCCCTTTGGACTTGATGGCAGACATATGCGTGTTGATTTCTTCAAGCTCTTGAACATGTTAGGGATATCAAGAAACACCAAAATTCTCTTCCCCTTTGACAGCAAAGGCAAAGAGAAGACCAAGATATTTTCCCCATTTGAGATACATTATGCTGTCCTGCTCCCCCTAAGTACATGCAAAGTTTGCAGAGATATTTTTCAAAAGAATAACATGATTCTATAACTCAACTATGTGAGTTTTACCTTCTTATCACCAATGACTCATACATACATCAATCACCCAACCAAGTGGGGATACACCAAATTTGACTCATCCACGCAACCAAGTGGGGATATACCAATTGTTTATACATGGCTAATGTTGGCTTGTGGGGGCCTGACCCAGGTTTAGCATTTAGTTAGCCAAACAAATCCCTACACTACTGGCCCTTTTGGCATCAGCCCACGGAGCGCGGACTAAAGTCTCACCCGGAGTAGTATGGGGGGATGCTCGAACCAAGTTTCCAAACCCTTGAGATGATTTTGACGTCGGTTTATCCTAGCTAGAACTACCTTTGTGCAGGTCACTGAACCCTCTATTCCATCCTTCAATACCTTCCTGGAAGGGTACAATCAGCTTCCACGCAGCCCTAACCAGGGGCTAAAGTCCTTTTGCGCTACTAGGGTAGCAAACTATGATATATTCCAACTAGGCTAAGTGTCTCTCTTATCTTATTACCAAATCTTAGTTAGCTTCACGTAAATAGATGTTCTTACTTGAGTTTACTTAACCAATATATTTATATTCATTCGCGCATCATATAAGCATTATAAGTGAAATTCACACCCATTATAACAGATGCATAAACAGGAACTAAGATGAAAAAATTATGGAATACTTCTCTTTATTGATAATTCTAAATGATTACAAACTCGACCCGCCCTACGCACTCAGCTGCAGGGGTTTGCACACTTAGCTGCAGACTTCTAGGCCTTTGTGCACTCAGCTGCAGAGCCTCTACCTATGTTACAACCCAAGACATAGACTTCTACTTTAAAGCTATCTCTCATACATGTTTGATCTTTCTTTGATTGCTTGATTCTTAAACTACTGAGAGCTTAGCTCTATTTATACAATCCCATGGGTCACAGACCATGGGTAGATCTTTTACAGCCGACATTACATTTCCAAAATAAGGCAGACAACCCTATGACTCTTTTAACATCTATGTGCTCCGCGACCACAAAATTCAGAGTCATTACATTTGGATTACAAAATTGGACCAAAATATGGGCTTTTAGCCCCAAAACTGCCCTTGGGGGATCCTGTACCCAACAGGCCCCCAACAAAAACATTGTGACTTACCCTTGAGTCACTTTGCAAGTGCAGAGATATTAGTGTGAAGACCTCCCAGCTCCATTTAGATCACCACAACTTCGACAGTGCACTGAGCAGTTGCCTGCTGGACTTCTTCCCCTCGCTGTTCGGAGACTTCCGCTGAACTGCTACCTTGAATTTTCTGTTAAGATACCTACAGTTGTGCAAGCTTTCCTTCAATGGAGGATGTGATCATATATGCCTCATCTATCCATGGCTGTAGGCGCACTTTTAAGACCATTTCTTTGTACTGAGCGACATCCACTTGTTCCTTGAGTTCCTTTACATAAGGGAAACTGTCTGCATGGTCTCTTTGACCTCACCATACCTTTTTTGTATCTCACGTGCCTCTATCTCCAGGGGCTCTACATTCGGGTCCTCCTACAGGGTGGTTAGGACCTCAAATGACTATTCAAAAAGCTGCATGCAGTCTATCACTACCCTGTCAATCGTTGCTATTGTTGTTGTAATAATGATGGTATGTTATTCCTTGAATTCCAGTGGAGTTGAAGGCTGCGCCTTCAACTACAATTCTGTGACCTGTAGGTTCAGCTCCAGTTGAACCCTGGCCATCTTTGCTCGAGCATCGCACACCCCTGTGGCCAACTTGGGGACGCGTGCCTCTTCTGGTTCTTCTACCTGAATGTCCAACTCCGGGACCATTCAGTAGGCTTCCTCCATTACATGCTGTTATAGCTCCAAATCTCACTATTATGGTTTGTGATGCTGCACTCATGGCCTAGGGCAACCCCTCCTTCCAGACCTGGTCCAAAATCTAAAAAACAGTGTTTTATTCCCTGTACGCGACATTGCCCTGAGTTAAACGCGTGTGTACGCGGGTTCATATATACCCAACCCGCGTATATGTATTAAAACACTTAAAAAATATAAAATTCCTTATTTTCGGGCGGAGATCGCTGGTTTTACCTGCTGATCACCTGTTAGTGCCCGTGGCCTCAACTGTCTCCAACCAATTCCTAACTAAAAAACTACTTGGGAATTGGTATAAAAAGACACCAAAGGGAAGGCCTAAGAGAGGAGAGAATATAGAGAAAGGTCATTATACTGAGATTTCCCCCTGATCAGGTCTGAAGACCCTTGTGCCTTCTGCACTTCCCCCATTTTGTACAGGAAACCCTTGTTTCCTTGTGATTGGATGTTCATCCCTTAGTTATGACATCGTGGAGTGAGTATTGGAAGGAGACCTACTAGAGGCTTGAGGCGAGACGGATCCAGAAGGAGGCTGAGCTTTGAGCCTGCAGAAGTGGTTCAGGTGATATTGCTCTTTTTTATACTATTCTATTTGTCTAATAAAGAAACACGTCTTGTTCCCGATATGCTTTTTTATTTATGTTAATGATGTTCAAGTTTGAATTTCATGTATGAATGGATGTCTAAAAGTTTATAACTAACTCCTTTCTTGTATAACATAAAGATGATTTTCATATAAATTTTTGTCCATATACTACTGCATTCTTTGGAATTGTTGGTTTTGTAGGGCAAAGGAGCGGAAGGGACGTGAAGAAGGGTTTGGACCCTTGAGGAACTACCCGAACGTAGGACTTGAGGTACGTCCTTCTCACCTTAGAAATAGCTTTTTCTAGCATAATGGCTGTGTGTGTGCATGTTTCTTGATTTAGACAACTTTCAGTCTGCTAGGGTTCCACCCAAGAGCCTTAGGGGATAAAATCCCGCAATACCTACAATATTTTATTATTCTGCTCCATTGCCTCGTTGTGCTATAGGACCAACTTCTCGATGTTGATGCACTCCTCGCTAAGCACTTGTAGAGCGTGACTCTCCCAGGCTGTTGGCATTATGATTTTGGTATGGCTCTATGATACAGGTGTTGTACTTGATGGAAACTCACTCAAGTGGCAATAGTCTTCTCAGGCTCTCAAAATGATGGAAATTAAGAGGCTCGCAGGTGAATGGTTCAAAAGGTGCAGACCCGCAGGTTCGCCGTCCAAGAGGTGCGGTCATACCCGCAGGTTACTTGTTCAGAAGGTGCGGAACCCCAGATCACTCACTCCAAGGCAGTGAAGCGCGCTCATGTGGGGTTTCTTATGTTTGGCCCGTGGTATTTAGCCCGCTATTTTTGATGCTATGGTTTTGGCCCGTGGTATAGGATCTATTTTAGCCCCAGTTTGGATCCTTGTAATTGTTATTGATGGTTTTGTCCCATGGTGTGAATAAGGGCTTGACTATAAATAGGGAAGGAGATCACTTGGCTAAATGTATATTTTCAATTGAATATCTTAAGATCTTAAATATTGGGTTGTCAATGTAAAATGCTTGATCTAAATCAAAGTAAATTTGAAAGTGAATCTATGAAGTCGTGATCTCTTGGGTGCATGATCAGATCTGTGGATCTGGCTGACTGTGGCACATTGGTGTACTGAAAATTTGGCCCTAATCAGAAGTCCGCAAGCGATCCGAAGGCGCAGTGCGGGGTACGCAGTACAGGAGAAGGCACTGTACGGGGTGCACGCAGCACAGACAAGTGCGAAGTGCGAGGTACGCAGGCGAGAATAATGCACAGTGCGGGTCTACGCAGTAAGTCGGAAGTGAAGGTGCGGATCTGAAGAAAAGTTCGCAGAGCAGAAGAACAACCAGTGTGGATCTGCACAGTTCTGTCTCAGAAGAGCTGTGGATATATGCAGGCCCCTGTTGGTGAAGTTGCGGTCTTATCTTGAAGCTACTATTGATTATACTTGATCTATTGCAACAGAGTTCTGGGTTTATATTTCTGGTACTTCTTTTCTGTTTACAGCATTCTGAAGAGTTGGGTGATTCATTGATTCATTGTATAAGGAGATTGGGTGATTTTCATGTACTTGATGATTATTTGATGTTCATGGATCCAGTTTGAAAATTTATGAAACGCGGTCCTTAAAGAAGTAAAAGAGAAAAAGGGGGTTGTAGCTCCCTTCCAGGAGAAACTGGAAAACGAGAGAGAGTTGTAGCTCTCTGCAGGTTGTAGCCTGCGTACTGGTAAAGGAATGCACCAGTACAAAATCATTGTAAAAGAAGTTTCTAATTGAAAGAAGATAGAGACATACTACAGCAGGTGGTTTTCACCCACATTGGCTTTCCACCTTATATTTGGTGTTCTTTGGTGTGACTATCTGTTCTTCTTATTTCATGCTCATTATTATATACGAGTTAATGATCAATAAATTAATGAAGGCATATTGAAAAGAATTTGATAATACTGATTCACCCCCGCCTCTCAGTATTATTTCCAACAATTGGTATCAGAGCAGGTCCTTCTGAAGGAGCTTGATCGCTTGACGGAAGATCCATCATCATGAGCAACTATGAGAGGGAAGCATCGATCAGGCCACCAATTTTTGATGGGACCAACTTCGTCTATTGGAAGGTAAGAGTTACAACCTATCTTCAATATCTTGGTACAAAAGTCTGGGATATCATAGATACAAGGTACACTTTTCCATCAGCAACTCCTACAGATCCGGCTGAGAAGAAGCAGTTTGAAACTAATACAAAGGCTGTCAATACTCTATTAGGATGTCTATCTCAATCAGAATTCGTGAAGGTTATGCAGTATAAAACCGCAAAAGAAATATGGGACAAGATCATTCTGAGCTATGAAGGAGATGAACAGGGAAAAAGAGAAAAACTTCAAAAACTCAGAATTCAATATGAAAATCTCAGAATGTACAATGATGAAAGTGTGGCTAACTATTTCTTACGCATAGATGAGATTGTTAATTGTATGAAAATTTTGGGTGAAGAAATAAAAGAGGTTGTTGTGGTTGAAAAGGTTCTAAGATCTTTGTCTAATAAGTTTGAATCAAATTTTTTTGCAATAGAAGAAAAGGAGAATCTACAGAAAATTACCATGTCGCAACTACACGGAATTCTAACCACTTATGAAATGAGGAAAGGGGGACCATCAAACAGAAGATAAGCTGCATTCAAGGCCTCAAGAAAAGGAGATTCTTATGACTTAGGACATATGTCAGAAGAACATGAAGAATCAAATTTTGTCAAGAACCTTCAACGGGGTGCTAGAAGATTCAGAGGTAAGTTACCTTTCAAATGTTTTACTTGTGGAAGAGTCAGTCACTATGCTGCCAAGTGTCCTCATAAAGGTAAGGAACCTGTTAGATGGAACAAGAAACAGAATGTAAATAAGAAAAAGCTATTACACTCATGAAGACAGTGATGGATTTTCAAATAGTGATGAAGATCAATAAGGTAATAATTATAGACTTTTAATGGCTTTTGAAGATGATGATTTCATGGATGTTATAGATGAAGAAGGTCTTTATGAAGAGATTTCTAAACTCAAAATTTTTTTAGAAGAGAAAAATATGATTATTGGTACTCTGCAATTCCAATTGGCTGAAAGTGAAAAACATCATGAAAAGTTAGAATGTGAAATAGTGGGAATTAGAAAAGAGATTGACAAAACTAAAGCTCTTAATCTTAAATTTGTTAAAGGATCTGAAACGTTAGATGATATTATCAAAGTACAGTGTTCTCCCCTAATCAAGACAAGTCTGGGATATAATGAAGAAGCATCTCAAGCACAAAAGCCATCCACCTCCAAAAGTTATATTGATGCAGCAAGGAGAAGTGAACAAATTGACAATCAACAGCAAAGGCACAATGCTGCTCACAGGTAAATCAGGGACATTTTTCTTCATGAATGAACAGAGATCACCAAGTAAATCAGGGGCAATCTGCTGCAAGGATAAATAGAAGCTACAACAGACCACAGGTAAATCATTCTCAATTTGCCTCAAGAATGAATTTCAATGAAAACTACAATCATTTGGTCCGCAGGGTTGATAATCGCAGGAATTTCTTCAATGGCCAATGTTTCTCTTGTCACAACTTTTGACACAAAGCAGCTCAGTGTGTTGCCTACAAAACTATCATGACTAGAGAAACTCAAAAATAGAGGAGTATGAATGGGATCATGAAAAGGACCTACAATAACTTTTCTTCTCTTGAGAATGAAATAGAATGTTCTAAATGCAGGAGCAGGTTTTGGCAGGAAACTCAAAAGGAGAAAGCCTCAAATATCAAAACATGGAGAATGAAAGAACCACAATCAGAAAGATGTGGTATAGCCTTATATGCAGAAGGGCAGGAAAATCAATGGTACATCAACAGTGGATGTTCAAAACATATGACAGGTGATAAAGAAAAACTTCAGCCATATAGTGCCTTGGAGAAGGATAA
Organism: Pinus taeda; assembly: GCA_000404065.3. NCBI lineage: Eukaryota > Viridiplantae > Streptophyta > Pinopsida > Pinales > Pinaceae > Pinus > Pinus taeda. The sequence goes on along the minus strand of APFE030254438.1, from coordinate 14,055 downwards.
GAAGGTCTCATTTGGAAATGACACCCCTGCACTCATAAAAGGTAAAGGTTATGTTCTTTTAAAAGAAAAGGTCAAAGAAGGAAATGTTATGTATGTTGATGGCTTAAAGCATAATCTATTGAGTGTCAGTCAGATGTGCGATCAAGGAATAGAGGTAATATTTCGATCAAATGGATGTAGTGTTCATGATCTTGATACAGGAGAAACAATGATCAAAGGCATAAGAACTCCAAATAATTTATACATATTCAAAGAAGGACAACAACAATGCTATCTCAGCAAGAATGATGAACACTGGCTATGGCACTGAAGGTTGGGGCATCTAAGCTTCTCACAGATAAGGAAAGCATGCAAATACCAGGAAGTTCGTGGTCTTCCAGACATCAGAATTCCAGATAATACAATATGCAAATCCTGTCAGTTTGGTAAGCAAACTAGAACTAACTTCTTTGAGAAGGAAGGATCAGCTAGCAGGCCACTTGAGCTTGTCCATACTGATGTATGTTGTCCATATAGGAAAAGGTCGCCTCAGGGAGAAGAATACTTTATATTATTCATTGACGACTATTCAAGGATGGTTTGGTAGGACTGATGAAGAACAAAGATGAAGCCTTTGAAAAATTCAAATCCTTCAAAGCTTTGGTTGAAAATGAATCAGATCACAAAATTAAATGCCTCAGGTCTAATAGCGGTGGGGCGTTTACCTCAAATGAATTTTTAGATTTTTGTGAAGAACATGGAATAAGAAGAGAATTCTCTATAGCCATGACTCCTCAGCAAAATGGAGTAGTTGAAAGGATGAACAGAACAGTTCAACAAATGGCTCGTGCTATGCTTGATGAGTCTGGAACTCCCGCAAATTTCTAGGGTGAAGCTGCATTTGCTGCAGTTGTTATTCTCAACAAAACAAATGTCAGGGTGAACAACACTCAAACCCCTCATGAGCTGGTATGGTGAGACTCCTTCGGTAAAATATTTCAAAATTTTTGGAAGCAAATGCTATATCAAAAATATTGATGAACATCTTGGCAAGTTTGAACCTAAAGCAGATGAAGGCATTCTCCTTGGTTACTCTCCCCATAGCAAAGCATACAAGTGTTATAATAAAAGGCTTGGAAAAATTGTTGAAAGTATTGATGTAGTGGTTGATGAAGAAGAAAACACTCCTAGGCAGGTAAGATATGAAGATTTCAAAGATGAAGAAGACTATCCATCTACATCAAATCAAATTCATGACGACGAAGAAGAGACCAATGAGGCACCGAAAGAAAAGATAAGGATAGAAGAAAAGACTCCATCTAGGTACGTTCAGAAGAATCATCCAGAATCTCAGATTTTGGGGCAGAAAGAGGCTGGTATACAAACAAGAAGAGCAATAGCAGAAGCTGGAAGCTATTTGGAATTACTCTCCTCGACTGAGCCACAAAATGTAAAAGAGGCATGCAAAGATGAATTTTGGGTCAAGGTAATGGATGATGAACTTGAGCAGATTGAAAAGAAAAACACTTGGGAGTTGGTTCCTAGACCAAAAGATAAGAATGTCATAATGAAAAAATGGATATTAAAAAACAAGTTGAATGAAAATGGGGAAGTTGTTAGAAATAAGGCCAGACTTGTTTGTAAAGGGTATGCTCAACAAGAAGGAATAGATTTTGAAGAAACTTTTTCTCCCGTTGCTAGACTTGAGGCCATCAGAATGTTCCTTGCTCTCTATAGCTTTCAGAAATTCAAAGTATTTCAAATGGATGTGAAATCTGCCTTTCTGAATGGAGACTTAGAAGAAGAAGTGTACATTGAGCAACCAGATGGATTCATTCTTGGAAATGATCCAAAACTTGTATGTAGACTTAAGAAGGCTCTCTATGTCTTTAAACAGCTCCAAGGGCTTGGTACTATCATCTGGGCAAATACCTTCATCAACAAGGTTTTTCAAAAGGATCGGCAGATAGCAATATTTATATAAAAATTGAAAATGACAAATTGCTAATACTTGTTGTGTATGTTGATGATATCATATTTGGCAGCAATGAAGAAGCTATGAGTCAAAATTTTGCCTTGGTGATGCAGAAAGAATTCTAAATGTCCTTGATTGGAGAGCTGACATATTTTCTTGGTTTACAAATCCAACAAAATGAAGGAAGTATCTTTTTATCTCAAACCAAGTACCTCAAGTAGATCTTGAATAAATATGGGATGGATGATTCAAAACCTGTATGTACCCTGATGGTGACAGGATTCAGCCTCAGCGCAAATGATGACTTGGTAGCAGTGCATCAACCAACCTATAGATCTATGATTGGTAGTCTTCTCTATCTAGCAGGAACCTAACCAGACATCATGCATGTAGTGGGAATAGTTGGAAGATTTTAGGAAAATCCAAAGGAAACTCATCTTCAGGAAGTAAAGAGAATTTTCAAGTATCTTCAAGGAACTCAAAACTATGGTCTATGGTATCCTAGAGATATAGATCTCACTCTTCATGCTTATAAAAATGCAGATTGTGCTGGAAGCGTGGATGATAGAAAAAGCACTAGTGGTGGTGCATTCTTTATGGGTTCCAGATTAGTATCGTGGTTCAGCAAGAAACAGAGTTCGATTTCTTTATCTATAGCTGAAGTAGAATATGTGGCTGTTGCATCTTGCTACACACAACTCCTTTGGATGATGCAAACTTTGCAGGATTTTCAAATCACTTGTACTCCACCTATCTCCATCTTATGTGATAATATACAAGTGCAATTCAACATTTCAAAGAACCCAGTCATTGCATTCAAAGACCAAGCACATACCAATCAAGTATCATTTTCTCCAGGAAACAGTGTTGGAACAAAAGGTCAAATTGGAATATGTTCCCTCCAAGGAACAAGTTACTGATATTTTCACCAAACCATTGCCCAGGGAGACATTTGAATACCTCAGACAGAAGCTGGGGGTTGTTGATGCATCATCTTGCTGTTGAATCTTGTCTGTTTTACGCAGGTGGATACACGTACATTTACCGGTCTATGTGTGTTGAATGAGTCTATCAGAGATCATCTGACACAATTTCAGGAGGAGCATATATTCTTCTGATGATGCATTGTTGGCATTATCTTAGAAGTCCTTGGTTTGATTTCTCAAGAGTTTTCTAGTGGAGTAGATCAATGTGTACTGGTCTGAAGGTTGATTCTACTGATAGTGGTTCTTGTCTCTATGTCATGTACTTCTTTTAATATCAAGGTCATGTAACAGCCTATTTTGGTTTCCCCACTATGCCTGCGATGAATGAGTTTTGTCTATCTTATGTATTCCCACGTGGATGGGAGATGGATGTATGTATGCGTCTTGATGATAGGAAGGTTACTTATAATGTATGGAGTCATTTTATTTCTTGTAGAACATATTTTTGCATACAGCATTTCAACACAGAGCATATACAAAGGGGGAGCTCGTTCAGAGTTTTCAGCAGTTACTCAGGGAGAGTATGGTAGTTCGCCCCTTTTCCCTTGACGTCAACGGGGGAGAGTGATTGTTTGTTGTTGCCATCAAGTCCAAAGGGGGAGATTTTTGGCATTATGATACATATGTTGTACTTTATGGCAACCCACTCATCTCAAATGATAAATTATAGTGCAACAAAGTTCACGCACTTTCATGCGGAGAAAAGTTCACGCACTTTCATGCAGAGAAAAGTTCACACACTTTCATGAAGAGAAAAGTTCACGCACTTTCATGCAGAGAAAAGCGCATGCACATGGGAAATATTATGGTTGGTTCATGGTATTAGTCCGACAGTTTTTATCCTATGGTTTTGGTCTGTGGTATTTAGTCCTTGGTATTTCAACCTATGGTTTTGGGCCATGGTATCTTATCATAAGTATTGATCCCAAGTATTGGGTCCATGGTATTGAATTGTTATGGTTTTTGGTCCGTGGTATCGTGAAAGGCCTAAGGCTATAAAAAAGGAAGGAGATCATTTGGCAAGGCATCTTCTGAATTATTGAATATCTGATAAAGTGTTAGATATGGAATACTGTAATTGGGTTTGTTATCACTTAGGAAACAATTTCTAAATTGTTCACATCAGTTTGATTGTAAAGGTCTGGGTTTAATGTTTCCATGTTTGCTTTAGTGTCTAAGTCCTAGGAGTCTTGTTGGTATGTTTAAATAAAGGTTAACACTCCATTTTCATCCATCACTGGTCTCACATCACACCTAAGCTCCATATGTCAATCCTATTTCAAAGTTCTTATGCGCAGCGAAACTGTCTAGGTGTTTTCGTAGAGCAAAACCCAGTCTAGGAGTTTTCATAGCGCAAAACCCAGAATTTTCACTGGCTGCGCTACGAAATCAGGGATTCATGCAGATCCGTGTCAAATTTCATCCAACTATCAAATCTACTAGAATTTGTTAGATTTTCATCATCAATTGTCAACCCATACACCTTGCCTATCACATTCAACTGCTCATTCTTATCATTAGGTGTCTTGGTGCACTCAATTTTCAAATTTAAAAAAAGGAGCCAAGTATTTTCAGTTATGATTATGTATGAGTTCATCTATGAGAAGCAAATTGACAAGCACTTAATCAGAATTCTTTGAAGTCCAAGTGAAGTAGCTTCCCTTTTCATTTCAAGCGAGGCAATGATCGAGATTAAGATGGTGCAAAATCTTTCAATTTTCATCTTACAGGAATTCCATGGATTTGTTTACAGAAAAAAAGGATCATAGGTCAGGCAGGTGTCTAATATTGAACAAGCTTTCAAACAGGTTGGCTGGTCGAGATTCTGCAAAAAACTTCAAGGAGGTCACATGCAAGTCACCAAAGAATTTGCTTCCAATTTCACATGATTTAATTCAAAGGTTGGAGTGCTTGAATTACCAATCTCTCCAAAGGTTATATCTGCATTCACTAAAATCCCAAGAAAGAAAATTTTAAAAAAGAGAACTATATGTTTTTTACTCACACAGCAGTTTCGTAGCGTGCTACGAAACTGCTGAAGGTGACAGTTTTGTTTTTGAGGATCTACCTTGAAAGAAAGAGGATTATTTTGAAAGGGATGTTTTTGCAGAGGTGTAATAAGATTGCTTGAGAATTTTGAGCCGTAATCAAAAGGTAAATTCAAGAAATGAAGACATATACACATACCAAACCTTGCGCTATGAAATCACTGAAGCAACATTTTTCACGAGAAAAATTGTTTTAAGTAGTCAACTTCTAGGAGGTCTCTTGAGCAACTGAAAGAATATTTTGGAAATTTGAAAGAGGTTTTTATTCCTAACCTGATAAAATAGAAAAAACTCTTTCAGTTTCTTCAAATCCATTATTATATGGGATAAATGGATGACCAAACTTGCACTACGAAACTGCTGTAGGTGCAATTTTTCACAAACATATTTCTCATGTTTAACACTTGTTTTTCAAAGACTCATTCTGGGTGGTAGGAAATATTTTTCAAAAAACCAGGAGAGGTTTTTGTTTAGAAAGGATTGGTTCATAAAATATTCCTTCAGGATTTCCAAATACATTTTTTATGAGAAGTTATGAGCTATGTTCGAAGACCTATTTTTCAGCCAAAACAGAGCAAGGGACAGTCTCCTAGTTTCTAGGAACAACAGAAGGATGAGTCATCAAGGGCCAGCTGGAAGGTTATGAGAACCACCAAATTTGACTTCATGGAGTTATAGGTGCTAAAGAAGTCTTTAAATGTTTAGATAAGGTTGTTATTAGCATGATATGGAGTTAGACTCTTATTTTCCTTAGATCTCTAAAAAGTCTAGTTAGCAGTTTGTTACATTTAATAGGTAGTTAAAGTGTGAATAGGTGTCATAAGAAGGAGAATTCGAATTCCCCTCATGTTGGAGGAGGAATCTCAGCCTTGTAAAATAATTCTATATATAGGAGAGAGAGCAATGTACTCAAGGTTGAAAATTTATTGAAAAAAGCTCTAATATTTGGCTTTATGTAAAGACTCTGTTTTAGTAATACAAGATTGGCTTTACTTGTCAGGAATCAGGAGGGATTCAATATTCAGAATGTGTTGTGTTGCTCTTTTCCCAATATTTGCAGTGGTATGAATGTGTAATCACTTAGAATTCACTCATAGTGCTCTAACTTCCTGTATACATTCATAGACTGTGTGGTCCTATATGTTTTTGGTATGTTCTGAATGTGTTGAATGCTGAATGCCCTGATTTCTATGTAAGGTTGATACTACTTTTATGATGAAATGATGTTGACTCCATAAGCCCAATGGATAGTTTCTAATTGTGTTTCCACCACTCATACTTTTACATTTGTTTCATAAGAGTTAGCCATTTTAATCATAATCAAAGATCATTAATCCTTTGAGAGAGCCCTTTCAAGTTGAGGAGGCTAAGCCTCAACCTAAAGTAGGTTTGAAATAGTTACTTAAGGTCTTCTTGGTCAGCAGCCTTCCAGGGTCAGTTTTTGAGAGAACATTTTGGTGCGTCTGCCAGGAGCCTGAAGTCTATTCATTCCCGAAATCAAGAGTCTGAACTTCTTAAGGTAGCAGGAGCTCAGCCATCTTTTTGAGGCTGCAAAACTTCCTAGGCGACTCCACACATCGAATAAGAAATTGGAAGGTGACTCCACTACTAGAAGATCAGTAGCTTGATGAAGTTTCAAGATGAGTTCCATTGCAAGAATGAATGCCAGGTGTTATCACTTAAGAAATCTGATGCTAAAACTTCTCATCCTAGCCCGATGAAAAAGGTCAGTGTTAGTCTAAGTTGATTTCTTTTTTTCCTTAAAGTCTGAAGTCTTAGGAGGTCATGAGTCAAGTGTATTCTTATAAAGTGTTTTCGCAGCGCATTTACTCTGTTTAGCAGTTTCACAACGCAAAACCTTATTAGGTGATTTCGCAGCGCATCATTCAAAATTTAGACTAACCATGCTGCAAAATCAGGGATTTGTGTGTTTCACAGTGAATCTTTCCCAAATGTCAAATCCGTTAGGTAAATTAGTGGCTGCGTCATCTTGTGTCAGTTCATGCAGTCCACTTATCACGTCCCACCACCCATCTCCATTATCACCACCATTAGATTTATTGATACACATGGATTACAATTTCCAAGAAAAGCCACCTATGCACAAACCTTAATGATGATTGTAAGCCTTGCATGAATAACAAATCTGCAAGATTGCAATTTGAAAAATTAGAAACGACAAGATTTTAATTTTAAATACAATTGTAATAAAGCGAGGCAGCAAATCAAGCGAGGCAGCAAATCAGGCGAGGCAGATTTTCAAAAGAAGCTGAGTTTACAGTTCGAACAAAGCTAGTATTCCTTGCTTTGAGGTCTTTAAGATTTCATGGAGAGATCAGTAGAGAAGAAATAACACAGATCAGGCAAATGTTTGAGAAATGACGCTGAAGGTTTGGATATAACATTGAAGAATAAAGATGTGGAGAAGGCTTTTAAAAAAGTCGGATGTTGGAATTTTTGCAGGAAGTTACAAGGAGGACATGCACAGGTGACTAAAGAGTTTGCACTCAATTTCACAGGAGTAAATTCAAAGGTGGATATGTTGGAATTGCAGGTCTCGCCATAGATGATATCCACTGTGACAAAGATTCCACGAGGGCAAGAAAATTGGTTCAAGAACTTCAAATTTGACATGAATCCATGCAAAGAGTTTTTAAAGAAGGAATTCGTTAATTCAGATTTGAGTAAGTCAATTCCTAGGAGCTATGTCAAAGAGTCCTATGCACGTTTACTCACCTGTATATAGAAATACGTAACTTGTGAAGGACGATATAACAAGGTGCATCCGTACCATTTCAAACTCCTTTTGCATTTTACAGGGAAGGCTTCCATTGATCTACCTTTTTATTTATTCCACAGTTTGAGTAAAATGTGTGACAAAGTACAATTGAGAAAGGAGGTTTGTGAAACTTCTCTGTTTCGCCATGGCTTGATCAAATTACTTGTTTTGCATGAACTTCAAAAGGTAGGCAAAGACTGGAATACATTTATTTTCATGGTTGGTTTCAGAAGCCAGACTGGCCTCAGTCCTCTACCTGCAAAAGATCTTACAACAACAGGTCTTCAAATGGAAACAAGAGCCAAGAGGTTTCCAAAATTAAAGGCAAGGAAACAAGTTAGAGAGTCTATAAAGCCACTGATAATTCAAGATACACCTCAACTGTCAATTAAAGAAAAAGATCAAGTCAAAGAGACTGCACATGAAACAAGCACAACTGGAGTAGTTCCAAGGAGAAGAACGAGAAGTAAAATGGCTAAAGAAAAGGGTAAGTCAGTAGTTGTTGAAGAAATTCTAGTTTCGAAGGGAAATTTAAATGATTTATTGTAGGCAATTGACTTTGAAGAGTCCCCACTAGTTCAAGATGATTTGATGCAGCCAGAAAAAGAGAAGACAAAGAAATTCAAAGCCTCAAAGAAACTTAAGTTTGATGATCAACCTGAGCAATTTGTTTTCAAACCCAGGAGACCCATGACAAGGATGTTCAAACAGGGGAAGAGATACAACCTCATGAAAGAAAGGACAAAGGAAAAACAGTTGCCACTCACAAAGAAGATAGTGTGGAAGATTTGAAAAGGAGATTGGAATCTGCTAACCTTGAGATTGCCAGATTGAAGAAAGCTGCCAGAAAACATGCCACCATACAAGCTAATTATTACAGAATTAAAACCTTGTGGGAAGAGAAAGCAACTTCAGAGGTGGTTGACTGTGATACTCAATTCCATACCTGGACAGTACTGGAAATTAAAGAAGAAAAATTCATCAGAATGATTAATATGCAATTAAGAGCTGGGAACAAGGTTATGAAGAAATAAATTGAAGACTTAAAGGTACAGTTAAGCCAGCTAAAGGAATCTTCAGAATGAAACCCCATTTCAAGTAAGACTATGTCTTGAATTTTGATGATTTTGCTTGGTCTCATCTTCTTGAAGAATCCTGCATTTCCATTCAGTTTTGGAAAGTCTTGGAACAGTTGGAAGGAGGTTTTGATAGCAAAGTGCTCAATTAAGTAAAGTTTTGGGTTGAAACTATGTTTTTTAAACAACTCAGCAGTTTCGTAGTGCGCTACAAAACTACTGAAGGTGATGATTAAAGCTCAGCAGTTTCGAAGCGCGCTACGAAACTGCTGAAGCTAAAAAATTCAATATAAATCAACCAGTTTTCAAAAGCGGGAAATTTTGAAGGGTGAATATATGCAAAGAATCATCCGAAGCTGCATCAATTAATCAGGTTAAGATAGGTGGAGAAATATGGATTTGGACCCAACTTTAAATTTTGTCATAAAGTGAGCACTTTTATCACGGTTCAAATATGTCAAGACGGCTTAAAAGAGTTTTGTTTTTAAAGGCAGTGGACAACACATCAAGGACGTGGCCATCTGTCACATTTTGGAAAACAAAGATGAAGGACCTGCTTCTGTGGATTCGAAAACCATAAAGACCGATGAGCAAGGGTTGTTTCCTATATTTCAGCACAATGGGAAAGATGTGGCATGGAAGACAAGCATGGAGTCTTAAACCTCCATCACAGCCAAACTAAAAAGGAACCAGATGTCAAGGAACGAGAATCATTGTAACCAAGGCTATTATTAGCATAACATGGTGTTAGAATCCTACTAGATTTAGATCTCTGAAAAGTCTAGTTAAAGTTTGTTACATTTAATAGGCAGTTAAAAAGTTGAATAGGTGTCATTAGAAGCAGACTTTGAGTTCCCCTCATGCTTGAGGAGGAATCTCAATTAGGTAGAAGATATTTATAAATAAGAGAGAAATAAATGTACAAATGGTTGGAAAATTTATGAAAAAACTATGATATTTGGCTTATGTAATACTCTGTTTTGGTAATACAAGATTGGCTTTGCTTCTCAGGATTCATGAGGGATTTGATGTTCAGAATGTGTGGTATTGTTCTTTTCCTAATATTTTTAGTGGTATGAATGTGTAATCACTTAGAATTCACTTAAGGTGCTCTAACTTCCTGTATACATTCATAGACTGTGTGGTCCTATTTGAGTTGGTATGTTCTGAATATGTTAAATGTTGAATGCCCTGACTTCTATGTAAGGTTAATACCATTGTATACTAAAATGATGTTGACTCCATAAGCCCAATGGCTAGTTGCTAAATGTGTTTCCACCATTCATATTTTTACATTTGTTTCACAAGAGTTAGCCATCTTAACTATAATCAAAATCATTAACCCTTTTGAGAGAGCCCTGTTAGGTTGAGGAGGCTAAACCTCAGCCTAAAGTAGGTGTGAAATAGTTACTTGAGGTATTCCTGGTCTGCAACCTTCCAGGGTCAGATTTTGAGATAACACCAGGTATGCTCCTATGAATCAGTCTTATATCCCTGATTTTCCAAATCCTATGCCAAAGGTTGATTGGTTAGAGGATCTTCCGATATTCAAAGATGAAAAGAAAGACAATGTTGCTCTTCATTTGGTTAGGTTTCATATGCATGTACGCAATCTTAAGGTTCAGTTCCTTGAAGATTGTTTCATGAAGATGTTTATGACCACTTTAGAAGGAAAAGCATGGTCTTGGTATAAAGGTTTGGAAAATGGTTCAATATATTCGCTAGCTAATTTTCATGATGAATTCTATGAGATGTATAAGGAATGTCATCCTTCTTTATTGCTGCTCAAAGATTGTTGTAGACATTCTTTAAGTCTTATTCAGTACTTGGAGGATTTTTATGATGATGATCAATTTATGGATGAAGAAATTTTAGAGGCTCTTCATAACAATGCATTTCAACACCAAGAAGAAAGTATAACATCTCATGAAATGCAGCATGAAGATCAGCAGGGGTTTACTTATGAAAATCATATTACATCCTCTGAGATTGATGTAGAGATGCAAAAGATTTGTCAGGCTTTATATCATTATGAGTATGAAATTGATTGTAAACATCAAGAAGAAGTACTGGAAAATAGCTTTTATAGCCCTCAGGCAGAGGAAAAGGTTGTTCAAGTTTGTAATTCCTTGCAGCATCTTACTTCAAAGAATGATCACAATAGTGAGGAAAATTACATTGTCTAGGAGAATCATGCAGAAAGGCAGTTGGATAGCACATCAATGGAATTTTGTGTGGCTAAGGATCAGTTGTCTAAAGAGATAGAATGTTATGATGATTATCAAAATAACCATGTGTTCTTTGACCCTATAAATGAATACATGGCAAAGTTTTGCACATCAGTACTTCATTTTCATTTGCATTATGAATATCATATACATTATAAGTTGATTTGGTCATCTCACTATCATGGTTATTTTGAGGTTGAATGCAGTCAAGAGCCTCCAATATCAAAAAGGACAATTGATTGGCTTTATTGGAAATATCATGTTGCTTGACCTAAAGTGGAAATTGATAGAGTAGGTAGGTAGGAAAATGCAAATAAGTTCAAGGTTGACTGAGCATATTTCAGTAGATATAGATTTCTTTCTCCTCCAGTGATCATCAAGCTTAAGCCTGAGGTGAAGGCCCAAGAAGCTTAAAGGGGATGCTTGTCAAGAAAATTTCCATTTGTCATAAGAGGATAAAGCACCGGACCTGTGAGTTCTTGGTGTACTATAGGAGCACACTATCCCAAGTGGAGCCACTGTTATCACTTAGGAAATAATTTATAAATTGTTCACATCAGTTTCATTGTAAAGGTTAGGTGTTATTCCGGGTTTAATTTTTCCATGTTTTCTTTAGTGTCTAAGTCCTAGGATTCTTGTTGGTATGTTTAAATAAAGGTCAACACTCTGTTTTCATCCATCACTAGTCTCACATCACACCTAAGATCCATATGTCAATCCTATTTCAAAGTTCTTATGCACAGTGAAACTGTCTAGGTGTTTTCGTAGCGCAAAACCCAGTCTAGGAGTTTTCGTAGCGCAAAACCCAGAATTTGCATTGGCTGCGCTACGAAATCAGGGATTCATGCAGATCCATGTCAACTGACATCCAACTGTCAAATCTACTAGAATTTGTTAGATTTTCATCATCAATTGTCAATCCATACACCTTTCCTATCACATTAAAATTTCAAAAAAGGAGCCAAGTATTTTCAGTTATGATTATGTATGGGTTCATCTATGAGAAGCAAATTGACAAGCACTTAATCAAAATTCTTTGAAGTCCAAGTGAAGTAGCTTCCCTTTTCATTTCAAGCGAGGCAATGATCGAGATTAAGATGGTGCAAGCTCTTTCAATTTTTTATCTTGCAGGAATTCCATGGAGTTGTTTACAGAAAAGAAGGATCATAGGTCAGGCAGGTGTCTCATATTGAACGAGCTTTCAAACAGGTTGGCTGTTGGAGATTCTGCGAAAAACTTCAAGGAGGTCACATGCAAGTCACCAAAGAATTTGCTTCCAATTTCACAGGATTTAATTCAAAGGTTGGAGTGCTTGAATTACCAATCTCTCTAGAGGTTATATCTGCAGTCACTGAAATCCCAAGAAAGACAATTTTAAAAAATAGAACTATATGTTTTTGACTCACACAGCAGTTTCGTAGCGCGCTACAAAACTGTTGAAGGTGACAGTTTTGTGTTTGAGGATCTACCTTGAAAGAAAGAGAGGATTATTTTGAAAGGGATGTTGCTGCAGAGGTGTAATAAGATAACTTGAGAAGTTTTATCCCTAATCAAAAGGTAAATTCAAGAAATGAAGACATATACACATACCAACCTTGCGCTACGAAATCACTGAAGCAACCTTTTTCAGGAGAAAAGCTGTTTTAAGTAGTCAACTTCCAGGAGGTCTCTAGAGCAACTGAAAGAATATTTTGGAAATTTGAAAGAGGTTTTTATTCCTAACCTAATGAAATAGAAAAACCTCTTTCAGTTTCGTCAAGTCTATTATTATCTGGGAGAAATGGATGACCAAACGTGCGTTACGAAACTGTTGTAGGTGCAGTTTTTCACAAACATATTTCTCCTGTTTAACACCTGTTTTTCAAAGACTCATTCTGGGCGGTAGGAAATATGTTTCAAAAAAGAAAGAGAGGTTTTGTTTTAGAATGGATTGGTTGAAAAAATACTCCTTCAAGTTTTCCAAATACATTTTTTATGAGATGTTATGATCTCTGTCCCAAGACCTATTTTTCAGCCAGAACAGAGCAAGGGACAGTCTCCTAGTTTCTAGGAACAACAAAAGGATGAGTCATCAAGGGCGAGCTGGAAGGTTATGAGCACCACCAAATTCGACTTCATGGAGTTATACTCCTATTTGCCTTAGATCTCTAAAAAGTCTAGTTAGCATTTTGTTACATTTAATAGGCAATTAAAGTGTGAATAGGTGTCATAAGAAGGAGAATTTGAATTCCCCTCTTGTTGGAGGAGGAATCTCATCCTTGTAAAAGAATTCTATATATAGGAGAGAGAGAAATGTACTCAAGGTTGGAAATTTATTGAAAAAAGCTCTGATATTTGGCTTTATGTAAAGACTATGTTTTAGTAATACAAGATTGGCTTTACTTCTCAGGACTAAGGAGGGATTCGATGTTCAGAATGTGTTGTGTTGTTCTTTTCCCAATATTTGCAGTGTTATGAATGTCTAATCTGTTAGAATTCACTTATAGTGCTCTAACTTCCTGTATACATTCATAGACTGTGTGGTCCTATATGTTTTTGGTATGTTCTGAATGTGTTGAATGCTAAATGCCCTGACTTCTATGTAAGGTTGATACTATTGTTATACTGAAATGATGTTGACTCCATAATCCCAATGGATAGTTTCTAATTGTGTTTCCACCACTCATACTTTTACATTTGTTTCATAAGAGTTAGCCATCATAATCATAATAAAAGATCATTAATCCTTTGAGAGATCCCTCTCAGGTTGGGGAGACTAAGCCTCAGCCTAAAGTAGGTTTGAAATAGTTACTTAAGGTCTTCTAGTCAGCAGCCTTCTAGGGTCAGATTTTGAGATACCAGGGTTATGGTGCAGATCTGGATCTGAATGAAGAAGGAACCTAAGCGCAAGGAGAAGGATAAGTTCCATTGATGGGTCAAAATCTTAAGGCTGGAATAGTGGTATCTCTATATGATTTTGATCTGTGATATGTGGCGCACGCTTG
>APFE030254436.1:14320-31094 GCA_000404065.3 Pinus taeda | reverse complement strand
AACTCGCCCATTGGCAGTTCCTGTTCATCAAATCATAACAAAAGAGAAACACAAGGCTTAATGAATATAGTTCAAGTTTGGGAATAAACTTACTCGAACATATACGAAATGAACTTAGTCAACTCAAAGATATAAAAAGGGACAGAGTGGATATCTAAGTGAATAACCGAATGCATACATCAATGAAAGAAAAAGCTCAATGCATACATCAATGAAAGAAAAAACATTGGTATCATTCAATTGCATTTAGCAGATGATCTTTTTTCGAAAAGACGATGTGTCCTAATCTCTTGTTCTCATCAAACGAAAGAGAATTCATCAAAATTTCATCTAAGACATGATGAATGGGCTAGAGCTCCAAATACATTATCCACCTCTTCTCTTAATGGACAAATATGGGACATGAAATTTTACGCGACAGATGATCTTCTAGAGCTGGCTAGAAGTCCAAATACATTATCCTCCTCTTTGTCAACAGACAAATATGGGACATTAAATTTTACATGCACAATCTCTCTCTATCTCTCCCACTCACTCTCCCCATTCCACCCTACCTTGCCCCACCTCTCACTCATTCCCCCTATCCCTCTCCTCCATCCTCTTCCCTCACTCTTCGCACCCCTTTCTCTCCCTTCGCCCTTCGCTCTCTCTCCCCCACTCTCTCTCTCTCTCTCTCTCTCTTTCCCTCCCTCTCCACTCTACCGATCCACCCATTCCACCTCACTCTCTTTGCATTTCCAACCCTTTCTCTCTCTCACTTTTCCCGCCTCTCTCTCCTCCTCTCCCTCCCTCCCTCTCTCTCTATATTCTCCCTCCTCAATTTCTCTCACTATCTCAAACCCTAAACCCTAAACCCTAAGTATTTTTTAACATTTTAATGCATAAACACTAAAATTTAAGTATTCTATAACATTTTAAGTATTTTTTAACTTTTTTTAAGTTTCTTTTAAAAACATTAACTAAAGTTGTAAAATCCCAAACCCTAAACCGTATACCATAAACAATTTTATAACATTTATAAAAGTGTTTTGTAATTTTTATTTAAGTGCTTATTTGAAGAATTTTCTAAAGTGTTATTAACCCTAAACTTTAAGCCTTAACCAATAAATCACAAACCCTAAACCTAAAACTGAATCATTCTATAACATTTTAAAAAGTGTTATGTAACTTTTATTGAAGTGCTTATTAATAGCATTTACTAAAGTGTTATAAACCCTAAACCCTACACCCTACACCCCAAAAACTAATACTAAACCCTAAACCCTAGTCATAAAATCATTTACTAAATTTTTATAAACCATAAACATAAAACCTAAACCCTAAGAGTTATATAACATTTTAATAAGCGTTTTAGAAGTTTTTCTAAACTTTTTTTAAAAGTATTTACTAAATCATCCCTAAAATCTAAACCCTAGTGTTTATTAAAAGTATTTACTAAAATATTATAAACCATAAACCCTAAACGGCGAAACCCTAAGGATTTTATAACATTTTAAAACCTAAACCCTAAGCCCTAAGCTCTACGGATTTTATAACATTTAAAAAATCATTTTGTAACTTTTTTTCGAGTGTTTATTAAAATAATTTAGTGAAGTGTTTTCAACCTTCCCCTCTCCAACTCTTCCCTTTTGCAGTCTCCCTCCCACTAACTCCCTCGATCACTCCCTCCCTCTATCCCTCTCTATCTCTTCCCCACTCCACCTCTGTTGGCCCCTCCCTCTAACTATATCTCTACATCTCCCTTGCTACCTCCCCTCATCCAACTATCTACACATCTCCCTTGCAACCTGTCCCCATCCCTCCCTCTCCTTATCTCTCTCCCCCTCCCCTCTACCCTTTTGACCCTCTCTCTCTCTCTCCTCATCTCCCCCCCTTCTCGCTATCTCTCCCACTCACTCTCCCCATTCCCCCTACCTTTCCCCCTCTCTCTCTCATTCCCCCTATCCCTCTCCTCCATCCTCTTCCCTCAGTCTTCGAACCCCTTTCTCGCCCTTCCCCCTTCGCTCTCTCTCCCCCACTCTCTCTCTCTCTCTTTCCATCCCTCTCCACTCTACCTATCCACCCATTCCACCTCCCTCTCTTTGCATTTCCAACCCTTTCTCTCTCTCTCCCTTTCTCTCTCTCACTTTTCCTACCTCTCTCTCCACCTCTCCCTCCCTCCCTCTCTCTATATTCTCCCTCCTCAATTTCTCTCACTGTCTCAAATTCGATGTATTCATATCTCTCTTTCTCCCACATTATGTTTTTTTTCCCCTCTATCCTTATTTCTCTCAATTCTCTCTCCCTCTCCCCCTTTCTCTCTCTCCCTTTCTCCGTCCTCCCCCCCCCGCCACTTTCTCCACCCCCTCCCTTCATCTCCCTTTGCCCCCACCTCTTTCTATATCTCTCTCTCTCACTCCCCACATTCCCATCTCACCCTTATCCTCCCCTTTCTTGATTGACCCTCCTCCCTTGTCCCTCTTTCCCTCCCTACCCCAACTCTACTAATCTCTCTTCCCTTAACCCCCTCCCCCTCTCTCATCCCCCCATTCCTCCATGTTTCTCTCTCTACCTCTCCTTCCTCTCTCCCTATCTCTCTCTCTTTAACTCTCTTGCCCCACTTCATTACTCCCTCTCACATTTTCTCTCACCCTCCCTCTCTTTGTCTCTCTACCCCCCATCTCTACCTGTCTCTCTCTCTCTTTCTCTGTCTTAGTCTCTCCCTCCTCTTGCAAATCTACCGACTTCCACTCTCTATTTGTACCTCTCTCTATCTCTCTCTCACACACCAACTCCTCTCCCCTCCCTTTCCTCCTACTCCTCCTCATCTGCCTGCCCTCTCTCTCTCTCTCTCTACTTCATCCCCCACTACTATCTCCCCCTCTCCCTCACTACACCTTGCCCTCTTTCCCTCCACCTTCCTCTATCTATCTACCTCTTTCCTTCCTTTTTCTTCCTTCTCCCTTCCCTCTTTCCTTGCCTTTTCTTCCCTCCCCCTTCCCTCTTTCCCTCTCTTTGTCTCTCTGTCACTCTGGTGAATGGGTGGCACTATGTCCACGAAAAAATCTAGGCTAATCGACCCCGAAGGGAATCTAGCCTCATGGACCACTAGCAAGGTGTTACCCCGAGGGCTTCGGGTAGATTGCACCCTGTGACCTCCTTGTGATGAGGTACTGATTTTGACCAACTGAGCTAACCCCTTGGGGCTTTAATTAATATTATATATATATATATTATATATATATAATAATATATATATATATATTATATAATATATATATATATATTATTATATATATAATATATATACACACCTTAATTGCTAAAATAAAAATAAAATAAAAAAAGCCCATCATAAAAATATCTATAATATATAGTTTATAATAATATTTGTTGTGAGATATTCTTTAAGTAACATTACTAAAAAAAAATTGAAATTTGATAAAACATGTTATATATATGTCATAATAAATTTTGATTTGAATTGACTTCACCTCACCATATAAAGAGGTATATCATAAATTAAATCTAACTTCAAAGAAAGTGACCTTAACCCATTAATGTTGTCAACTAAATGAGCTTCGTCATATTTAATATCATCTTAGCATAAATTGTTTTAACTAAATTATATTATTCTAAATTGTAGTATAATTTAATATATTATTTTCTTCACATTCAACCTAAAATATATTTAAATAAACTACCGGTTGATAAAATCTAGTGTACACTTTAGCTAAAATATAAAAAAACTTTATAAAAGTGGTGGATAAAATTAATACTTAATTGAATTCAAAACTTTAATAATATGTGCTTTTGGTAACTGGTAAAACGCTCTTAAACCCAGACATCCTCCAAAACATAATCTTATATTTTTATATTTCGCGTTCAGACACTTGTGGTAAGAGCATTGAAGAGCCTTTCCATGGTATTGGTGGATACATCTCACCAATCGATCGGATACTGCAAGTGATATCATATCTAACAAAATCTTGTTATTTCATGCCCCAGTGATATCACCCTATTTGCATACGATCGCCGTGATTAGTCATTTAACCGTACAACCGGGTTTCAATCCCAACTAGTATGAATTGTAGAGACCATACAACGAGGGTCCACATCTTAGCTTGAGATCGTTGGGTGTGGAAATGTAATTATTATGGATCGGTATAAAATGAATACATTTTGAAAGCCTTAAACTTCAAAAGTAAAAATCTGGGCGCAACCAAATCCTCAACAAGATATCTATCTTACTTTGGTTTTCGATAGCGAAGAAGTTACGAACCAAGGACCTTAACCTGACCCAGAATCATGAAAAATGACTTTGCTAAAATTATTTTAAATGATTTTATAGCGTAACCTATGAGTGGACAATTATAGTGTTTGACGAAGCTAAGAATTCGATTTCGTGTGGATTTGAGTGGAAACTAGACTAGATAGATGAAGATGGAAGTTTATGTCCAAAGATGAGATGAGGTGCCAAAATTGGGCTACTGCAGTTTCTAAGTAATTGAATAGCTCGTGTATTTCACCAAAAAGAAGTGTTGTCTCCTAGTCAACTGGTTGAAATTGGTACCAATAACTCAATGAATGAATTTTACAGTAAATTGTACTACCATGATATTAAAAGCAAGTGATATGAAAAAAAGAGTTCTTGAAGCGGAGCTTAAATAAAACCTTAAAATTTAAGTGATATGAAAAACAGTGTTCTGGAAGCTGAGCCTAAAAGAAACCTTCAAAATCGAAGTACAAACTATTCTTGTTGCAACCAACACAAATTTGAAAACAGGCATAGAGATGGACCTAAATTGAATAGGATAAACTAATTATCAAAATCAACAACGATATGAGGCCGATTTAAAGAAGCGAAACTAACTCGAGGTACATTAATGTAAGAAAATTACATTAAAAAAAATTATATTAAATTTAAATAAACAAAGCAGAAAGAAATAAACAAAGTACGTGGAACCAATTTGGAGAATAGACCAACAACGGTGAGGGTAGCAGCAAAAAGAGGGCATTGGAACATATGAACTCGCCCATTGGCAGTTCTTATTCATCAAATCATAACAAAAGAGAAGCACAAGGCTTAATGAATTTAGTTCAAGTTTGGGAATAAACTTATTCGAACATATACGAAATAAACTTAGTCAACTCAAAGATATAAAAAGGGACAAAGCGGATATCTAAGTGAATAACAGAATGCATACATCAATGAAAGAAAAAGCCCAATGCATACATCAATGAAAGAAAAAACATTGGTATGATTCAATTGCATTTAGCAGAGTATCTTTTTTCGAAAAAACCATGAGTCCAAATTTCTTGTTCTCATCGAACGAAAGAGAATTCATCAAAATTGCATCCAAGACATGATGAATGGGCTAGAGGTCCAAATCTATTATCCACCTCTTCTCTCAATGGACAAATATGGGACATGGAATTTTACCCGACAAATGATCTTCTAGAGCTGGAGACATGAAATTTTACACGCACAATCTAATTTGAAATATTAAATTGGGAAATCAAATTTTAGACGGAGACGATGTAATTTAAAACATTGAATTTTACGTACAAGGAAGCCTAAAGAAAAAGACATAAACACCAAACGCCCTGATGGAGGTGATTACCACAAAGACAGCACAAACAAAGAATCAATAGAGGAGGGGGAATGTGATTATCTGAAATTTATAGGTGTTTCCGCTTCGTTTTTGTTCAAACTAAAAATATGGCTGATCAGTTTTCTTTGGCTTTTCCAGATTGACGGATATGCTTTATTGACGTGTACCACTCCTTCCAACAGATACGCGTTTCTAGCGACCTCATATTTCATAGTTATTTCTCTTTTCTTTGGCTTTTTCAAAATAAGGGATATGCTTTAGTTACGTCTACCACTCCTTCCAACAGATACGCGTTTCCACTCCTTCCAACATATACGCGTTTTCTGGCCAACTCATATTTCATAATTATTTCTATTTTATGCACTTCTCCCAGAGTCAATTCTTGCAATGGATATGCTTTTTCAGCTAGGTTCGAAAATTGTTTACCGCTTGTGTTACTGCAGTTTTCTAAGTGAAAAGGTGAAAATATTAGGTAACAATCAAATCATTTACCATTTGAATTCCAAGATACCATTTGAATTCCCATTATCTTGGAGTTAATTTGCTTGGATAATTATATTCTTAGTTAGATGGTAAAATTTTTAAAGAGATGTATGTAATAAGTAATAATTTAAGAATTAAAAAAAAAAATTGACATAAAATTTTATTAAAAAGGTATATTTAGAGAATTATTTTTTAATGTACATTAATATGGTAATATTCATGTATTATATATGCAGTTTCCAATTATAGTTTTTCACCAAGCAAAGTAACTTTTTTTCAATTGAAGTTCACAAGTTTACTCATAATTTCATTTCGTGGAAATCAACAAAAGTGCAGAACAAATATCTAAGTAAGGTAACACAATAAAAAAAACATTGATCTCAATCAATTGCATGTCACAAACATCTTCTGGAAAGGCCATATTTCCAAATCCATTGTTCTAGAAGTGGAACCTAAGGGAGACTCTCAAAATCCAAGTAAATGGAACAAGATAAACTAATTATCAAAATCAACATGGACACGAGGCTGGTTTAAAGAGATTAACCTAACATGCACGAGGTTAAACTAATTAAAGTATTCATCAAAATGGCATCCAACTAATGATCATCAAAAATAGACTAGAGGTCCAAATCCATTGTCCTCCTCCACAAGTTGGGGACAATATATTTTACACACTGAGTGTCTGATTTGGATCATTAGTCTCTCCATAAAAGTACAAAAAATAGACACCCAGATTGAGGTGCTTCCCATAAAACATACCAAAAAAGTGCTTCCCATAAAACATACCCAAAAAACAGTCAAGAGAGCAAGAGGACCAAAAAGCGGGAATATTGGAAATTTATAGGTACTTCTACCTCCTTTAACATAAAAGGGGAAAAAAATATCTCTAATTCTCTGTACCTCTTTGGTTGACCAAAGATGAAGAATATTTGAAATTTATAGGTAATTCTATATCCTTTAACATAAAAGGGGAAAATATGCCTCATTATGTGTACATATTCTGTTTCATTTGGCTTTTTCCATATCAACAAATATAATTTAGACACACTCCCACTTCTTCCAACAAATATGCGTTCTTAGCTGGCCGACTCATCCATCATAATACTCATCCATTATAATTATTTATGTTTTCATCCATCATAATTATTATTGTTTTACCGAGGTCTATGTCTCCCACTCTTTCCAAGGATAGGCTTTTTCAGTTATTATTAAGTAATTGATTTGGTTGTTAATTATTTCAAAAACAAACTTATCTTTTGATTTCGTGTATTTTTTAAGCATCAATTTCTTTGACATTTGAATTTCCGTTATTTTGTTGGAGTTTTTTTTTAATTATTATTAATAATTTGGCTACGTTACATACTAAGATTTTTAAAACACTCTCATTAAAAGTAAGAATTAAAAAATTAAAACACATTTAAAAAAAACATGGAAAATTTAAAATAAATAATAAGATAACATATTTTTTTTATTATTTATATGTTAGAAAAGTTGTTTTAATTTAAAATAAGAGAAAATTATATGGTAATATTATTTGTCTTATATGCAGTTGCCAAAAAATTATGATATTAATTATATAACTTTACTATAATAGTATATCTTAGACACATAACGATAATATATTTCCAAATAAAAGGTTGAAAACATTACATTTCAATTTAACATGAGGCCTAGGTTAAAATTTAAAGATATGTATAAATAAATATATATATTATATATATATATATATATTAGAGAGAATGGTTTTTTTTAGGCAACTGAGCTTTATTATAAACTAATCTCTTCCAACAGATGAGATTTTTCAGCCAACTCAACTTTATTATTAACTAGTGGATTTGGTTGTTAATTTTTTCAAAAAGGAACTTACCTTAAGAGTTCCTTTCTTTTAGGTAACTTGCAACTTCTTTCACAATTCCCATTATTTGAGAGTTTTTTTTACTTTAGTTGTTTTTTATTCTTTAATTATTATTATTAATTAGGCTCAGTTACATGATTAAACATTCGTTTTTATTATTTTTTAGTTATTATTATTCATTAAAATTAATTACATGGCAAGATTTTTGCTTCAGTTAATTTTTATTTTTTATTATTATTAGTAGCTTTTATTACATGGGGAAAATAATTTATTAATATTTTAATAAAAATATATTTAAAAATCTAAATACATTTAAAAAATAATACGTAGAAAAATTAAAATAAAAAATGACCTTACTTCAAAAAGCCTAAACGAGTCCCTCAACTATAGCAAAGATGCTCTACTTTGTTGGCACTACACTGACTTTATGGCTAAGATAACATAAAAACCTATGAAAACTTTATAGGTTAGAAACTTCTTTTTAATTTAAAATAAGAGAAAATTAGATCATAATATTGTTTCCATTTCCTATCTGCTTTCCAAAAAGTTGAGTAATAACATTTATACCATTTTCAGATATAATGATTTTATGTTTATTAAAATAGGGATTTGAAAGCATTGTATTTCCATTTCAAGCTAAAATTTAAAAATATGTATAAATATTGTATATTAAATACAAAATATTTATTTTTACTTAAAAAATATTTTTCTACATAAAATAAAAAATTTGAAATTATTGAATGTTGAAGAAACATATTTTAATCTTAAATAGTGGAATATTATTATCTTTCATAAAATTAAAACATATTAAAATTAGTTTTATGACTTATTTCTTCTATACACAAAAGAAAAAAAACAATTTTAATATATATGCTTTTTTACCCTAAACTTGAAATTCTGATCATATTTTGAAAAACTCTGGTAGTGATTTTTGTAAATACAAGTAAAAGTTGTCAAACATCATAATTTTAGGTGCACTAGAGGTATTCGATGGTGTTGAATCCATTTCCATCGTCAAAAACATGATTCAAACACCCAAATTGAAGTGATTACCGCAAAAACATAGCACAAACAAAAAATCAATGAGGAGAAGGGAGGGTGATGATCTGAAATTTATAAGTGTTCCCGCCTCATTTTTATTCAAACTACAAATATGCCTCATAAATTTTCTTTTGGATTTTCCATATTAACAGATATGCTTGAGTGACGTATCCTTCCAACAGATACGCGTTTCTCGCCGACTCATATTTCATAATTATTTATGTTTTTTTTGGCTTTTCCAAATTAAAGGATATGATTTAGTGACGTCTACCACTCCTTCCAATAGATACTCATTTTCTGGCCAACTCATATTTCATAATTATTTCTATTTTATGCACGTTTACTACAGTCAATTCTTCCAACGGATATGCTTTTTCAGCTAGTTTCAAAACTTGCTTACTTCTTTTGTTATTGTCATTTTCTAAGTGAAAAGGTGAAAAGATTGGGTAAAATGTTATGAAATTATTAGCGTTTAGGATTTAGGGATTGTGGTTAGTGTTCACAGGTAAGGGTTTAGGTCTTATAATACTTTAGTATATTATTTTAATAAACACTTAAATAAAAGATAAAAACACTTTTCAAAATTTTATAAAATGCTTAGGGTTTAGAATTTACATCTTGGGGTTTAGGGTTTAGGATTTAGGGTTAAGGGCTTAGGGTTTGCAGATGAGGGTTAGGGTTTAGGGTTTAGGGATTAGGTTTTAGGGTTTGCGGTTTGTGGTTTAGTGTTTAACCTTTACAGTTTAGTGTTTATAAGACTTTTGCAAATGGTATTAATATAACACTTAAATGAAAGTGACAAAACACTTTCTAAAATGTTATAAAATGCTTAGGGTTTAGGGTTTAGGGATTAGGGTTGAGGGTTGAGGATTGAAGGTTTACGGTTGAGGGTTGTGGGTTTATAACATTAGTAAATTCTCTTAATAAAAACTTAAATAAAAGTTACAAAATGCTTTTAAAAATGTTATAAAATGCTTAGAGTTTACCGTTTAGTGTTTATGGTGTAGGGTTTGGTGCCTGGGGTTTAGGGTTTATGGTTTATAACAATTTAGTATATGATTTTAATAAACACTTGAATAAAAAGTTACAAAACCATTTTTAAAATGTTGTAAAATTCTTAGTATTTAGGGTTTAGGGTTTGTGTTTTAGGGTTTAGGTTTTGCAGTTTATGGTTTATAGCACTTTACTAAATGCTTTTAATAAACACTTAAAAGGAAACTTTCAAAACATTTTTTTTAAATGTTATAGGATGCTTATGGTTTAGTGTTTAGTGTTTAGGGTTGAGTGTTTACGGTTTGGGTTTTAGGGTTTAGGTTTTAGGGTATAAGGTTTAGAGTTTAGGGTTTTGGATCTAAGGTTTATAACACTTTAGTAAATTATTTTGATAAACACTTAAATAAAAGTTACAAAATAGTCTTTCTAATGTTGTAAAATGCTTAGGGTTTAGGGTTTAGGGTTTATAACACTCTAAACTCTAAACCCTTAGCCCTAACCCTAAGCATTTTATAAAAGTTCAAACCCTAAACCTTAAACCCCAAACCCTAAACCATATACCCTATACACTAAACCCTAAAGCCTAAGCATTGCATAACATTTTAAAAGGTATTTTGTAACATTTTTTAAGTATTTATTGATGGCATTTATTGAAGAGTTACAAATCCTAAACCCTAAATAGTAAGCATTTTATAACAATTTAAAAAGCGTTTTGTAACTTTTTTTAAGTGTTTATTAAGAGAATTTACTAAAGTCTTACAACCCTAAGCACTTTAATAAAGAGTTAATAAAAGTTGAAAAACACTTTTTAAAATACTATAAAATGCTTAGCGTTTAGGGTTTAGAGTTTAGCTTTTACGATTTAGGGTTTATAACACTTTAGTAATTACTTTCGATAAACACTTAAATGAATCTTACATAACACTTTTTAAAATGTTATAAAATACTTATGGTTTAGGGTTTAGGGTATAGGGTTTAGGCTTTATGGTTTGCATTTTAGGCTTTAGAGTTTAGTTTTTATAACACTTCATTAAATGATTTCAATAAACACTTAAATAAGAGTTACAATTTTTTTAAGATGTTATAAAATACCTAGGGATTAGAGTTTAGGGTTTGGGGTTTAGGATTTAGGATTTAGGATTTACGATAACACTTTTTCAAAACGATTTTGATAAACATTTAAATGAAAGCTAGAAAACAATTTTTAAAATGTTATAAAATGATTTGGGTTTACCGTTTACGGTTTAGGGTTTAGGGGTTGGTGTTTCAAACGTTATAAAATGATTAGGGTTTAGGGTTTATAACACTTTAGTAAATTCTTTTAATTAGCACTTTAAAAAAGCTACAAAATGCTTTTTAAAGGATTATATAATTATTAGGGTTTAGCGTTTAGGGTTTAAAATGTTATAAAATGCTTATGGTTTAGGGTGTAGGTTTTAATGTTTATAGAGCTTTAGTAAATTCTTTAGTAAATGCTAGGTTGGAAATGGACTTTTCAAGGTATCAGGTTGACAAGGAGCAGACTGTTGAATGAATTATCAACGAATATTATCCATTGAGAAGCACTAATGATTGAGATGGTCTTCCCCACAAATATTACAAGGAAGATGGATTTTATTCTTCTTATCTTTTGAGCCAACCCCAACATTCTCTACGGTTTACAATGCTTCTTGTTCCCAGCTCAAAGGTCTAGATTATTTCTCTTTCATCTTACCTCATGATTACTAAGGGTTATTTGTTGATGTGGAATGAATAGAGTTGACCTCATTGGTGGGAACAAGAGAATTATGAGTCTGCATAGGAGGATTTCCAGCTAGTGTACCATAACATATACCCATTGACCCATTTGAAAGGTTCTCTCACTAATTCTTTGAGATGGACCGCACAACACCATAGGAATGGATTCTTGTTGTATAATTCCCAGGATTAGTTGATGAGGAAGAGAAATAGAAATGATATCGTGTATGTTACCTACCTGAGAATAGACCACCTCAAGCTTATGGGCACGAAATGATGGCTCACACCTCAATTTGGGCTCCTACCATGGAAAAATATTTAATAATCGTAGACATGAAGGACTTTATGAACCACTCACATAAGAATTCACATCCTCCTCATCCACATCCTCCTCCA
The DNA here is from genome assembly GCA_000404065.3 of Pinus taeda. Classification (NCBI taxonomy): domain Eukaryota; kingdom Viridiplantae; phylum Streptophyta; class Pinopsida; order Pinales; family Pinaceae; genus Pinus; species Pinus taeda. The sequence goes on along the minus strand of APFE030254436.1, from coordinate 18,995 downwards.
TATCCTCCTCATCCACATCCTCCTCCACATCCTCCTCCTCCTCCGCCTCCACATCGTCCTCCACCACCTCCACCTCCTCCACATCCACATCCTCCACCTCCACCTATATCTCCACCACCTCCTACTGCACCTCCACCTCCACCACTATAACCTCAACTCCCTCATCCAACTTCTCCTCCTCCTCCTCCTCCTCCGCCTCCACCTCCTCCACCTCCATAATCTCCTCCTCCACCTCTACATCCTCCTCTGGCATCTGCATCTCCACCTCCTCCTCGAACACCTCCACCTACACCTCAACCTCCTCCACCACCTTTTCCTCCCACTCTGCTTCCTCCTCTACCTCTATCCCCTCCTCCACCACCACTACCTCCTCCTCCTCCACCTCCTCCACCTCCACAACCAACTCCTATACTTCCACCTCAACCTCCACTTTCAACTCCTCCACCTCTTTTTCCACCTACACCTCTACCTCCACCGCCTTTGCCTACCTTCCCCTCGCCCTTCTCCTCCACCACCTCCAACTCCACCTCCACCTCCTCACTATCCATCCCCTCCTCCTCCACCTCAGGCTTCACCTCCTCCTCCTCCTCCAACACCTCCACCTTCACCTCTTCCTTCACCTCGTCCTCCACCTCCTTCCTATATGTTAGTGCCAGTCTTCCAGCCTTCCCCCAGTGATCAAATGTGCTCTTACAAAGTGATTTTGAAGTGTCAAGGTCAAATTTTATCATTTCAGTGAGTCTTCAAGCAAAATTTGGTCACTAGGCATTAGGTCTAGGGTTTGCTCTCACTCTTTTACAAGTTGCCCAAATGCCAACCTATGTCACTATTCAACTGAGCCTATCATCATTCATAGGGTTTTCATCATCATGTCAAGTTCCATAGGGTCATTTTACAGCTTATCCATGCTTTAGTTGTGCCTAGGCAAGGTTCATTTCCCTCTCCTAGGGTTTTGAAGGAAATTTCTCTTGGACGGTCAAATAAATGGAAAAACTTGTTTCCTGATGTTCATAAACCTTCCCCTATCCTTAATGTACCTTATCAAGCACTTCCCAACACTCAGATCCCCCAAAATCCTCATTTTTGCACAAACCCTAGTTTCTTGCTACAACCTAGCAATTTTCTAGGTTGGGCCTGTGTTTTGCCCTTTTGGACCCCTTCCCCTCAATCAATCTCTAAGATTCCACTTTCCCCTGCTTCCTAACATCCCTCCCTACTCCAAAAAATTTCCTCAAGAATTTAGAAGCCCCTTATCCCCTTCATTTCGCTTCATTTCGACCAAAACCCTTGTTCCACACATCGGGATAAGTTTCACTAAAATGATGTTTCTGAGCAATCAAAGATGATTTTTTCAAAACTGAGAGATACTTTTGTCCCCAGAATGCCAAGGAAGAAAAACCTCCTTCACTTTTTTCACAGGTGTCATGGTTTTAAAGAAATGTCAAAAATACCGGCGAGAACGAAGGTGCTCCAAGGACGGTTGGCCAAAGCACAAAAACGAAGGAAAACGTCTGATCCACTCCAAATTTTGGCCAAAGCCTCTATGAATGAGCATGGTACTCGATTGGGGACTCCCAGCCCAAATTTCAAGAAATTTGGAGAAAATTTTGTCATTTGTGAATTTTTTGTGCCAAACACAGGTTTTTCCCATTAACGGGTCTCACCACCCGTGAGACCCTTCATCCCGGCAACTCCATTTTGCAAAAACTCAGCATTTCCATATTTTTCATGCAAAGTTACACATTCTCATCAATGGACTAGAGATTCGGTGAAGTTTTGGGCCTCCAGAAAGTCAAAAAACATGCAAAATTTGACTTTCTGCCACTTTTTTGAACTACAGAAAGCTGTCTTGGGAGAATTGATTTTTGTCAGGGAAAAGGAACTCCAAATTCAAAACTTCCAGTTGGGTTGGAAAGTAGACTCACAGACCTTTCGAACAAGCCCATGTTTGCTCAATTGGCCACCTGAAAGTGTCCCAAACATGGCTCCAAAGGGGCACGACCCGTCAGGGAGGGGGGCGCGACCCGTCAGGCATAATTGTCCAGAAATGCACTGTACAGCTCAGAAAAACGCAGTTTGACCCTGTTTGACTTTTTGGGGTGGATTATTATGCTATGTGATGTAATTAATGTACTTTTATGAAACTTTTACTCTTATGTACCTCTTCTAGAAGATTCATTCATAAAAAGGTGAAAATTAAATGAGTGAATTGGTTTCCTATCTTATAGAGGCAAGTTGTTTTGACTGCCTAGTTTGTAGTGCTAAGTTTAGAAGTGGTTGAAACAGCTCCTAGGATAGTGAGCTCGACCCGTGGAGGCAGGGAAAGAGGTTAGATGATCTATATTATGTACTTTCTTGCTCATTTTCATGGTTGGACTCTTGAGGGAGAAGCTATCATTGTATTATTTCACTGTATCTCTGCAATTTTTGGCTAAGGAAGACCAGGGTCTTGCAATCCTTTTTGGGATTCTTGTGGTTACATGTATTGATGGTGTGTTTATCTATGTACATGTAAGTGTGTTATGTGAATCATTTCCTTTCTTTTCCTTCTGCACATTAAGAAAACGAAGTGTTAAAGTAAGAATTCATGACTGTCATGCTCTGCTTTTAAGTTTGTTTAATTTCAATGTTTTCTACTGTTTAAGGAGAATTCAAAGTTATTGTTTGCTCTCCTTAACTCCTCACCTGTCATTCCTAATCATCCACCTAAATCAAAGGCATCAATATTGTCTCCTACCTCACCCCAAAGAACCCCCTGCAAAAACTGTGTCCAATCCCCGCACCCAAAATTGCCATCCCCTCAATTTGCCACCAAAAACCCTAAAAACCCCAAATCAACCCTTTTTATCAGTTTACTAGCCTAAAATCAGTGTTACCCTATTGGTCATCTCATCCATTGAAGGTTTTTACTGAGATTTACCGGAGAGAGCCTTCTCTTGCCCCTGAGGGCTAGCTACGAGGCTAAATGTTTTGATGTTGCCTTGAGGTTTTCCTTTTTCAGCCTGACGTGAAATTTCAAGTGCTAACATACTAGCAACCATACTGGGGAGAACAAACTTGTTTGTGGATTGATGTGCTTGTTTCATAAGTCTTAGATGGAGCCTGAATATTATGCCAGGTAGCCTTCGAAACGCTTTTTCTTTGCATAAGAGGAAGTAGATAAACGCTGCTTCAGTCAATCTCCGTGAGCTTGTGAATACAGCACTTCGATTGCATTTTACCCCAGTTCATTTGTAAACTCTGAACTTTTGGATGATTAGTTAAGAGTTTTCAGAGGCTGAAATCGTTCACCTGGCGACTCCTTTCATGAAGAATCCAGCGATTAGTGCTTCATGGTGACTTCACTGCAGAGAGATCAGTAGCTTTGAGCTTTTCAAGATGGACCAAATCACTAGAAGATATGCTCCCTTGAGTCAAGATCACATCCCTGGTTTTCCAAATAAAATTCCAAAGGTAGATTGGTCAAGGAATCTACCTACATTTAAAGATGATGGTAAGAAGGATGCTGCTCTACATCTGGTTAGATTTCACATGCATATTCGCAAGTTGAAGGTTGATTTTCCTGAAGATTGCTTGATGAAGATATTCTTGGCCACTCTAGAAGGTAAAGCCCAATCATGGTATGAAAGTTTGCCGCCTGCTTGTATTTACTGTTTAAAGGATTTTCATGCTAGTTCAAGACTGTTGCAAGCATGCTTATAGTTTTATTGAAAGCCTCGAGAAATATCACGAAGATGATAATTTTATGGACGTTGAGATCATGGAGGCTCTATATGAGAATCCGTTTCACCAGCATAAAGAAAACTTAGAGAATTCCCATCAAGATGATCAGGACATTTTGCAGCAGAATCAAGATCAACAGGATGAAGATGGTCATATGGCTGAAAATGATGAAAGGGAGAATGACATTTCAGATTTTCCCACAGAAGACAGCAGCATGCAAGTAAGTCCAGTGCTGATTGTAGATTGTGCTAATGCCCAGTCAGCTACTTCAGAATTAGATTCAAATTGTAATGACCAAGCATACCTTGTGCTAAATCCTGAAAAGGAGGGTTTTATTGTTGAGACCATAGACAGAGTTTTTGATCCAAATGTTCTCATGCCATTAGAACAGGTCCTGCATGAAGAGGTAATTTAGTCAATTCATGAAGAGCAAGACAAGATCTTCGTTCAAGTAAGTGAAAAGGTTTCTCTGGATGAATCTATGGTAGCTGATAGAAATGTTAGTGTTGGGTTTCACGAGACATCTAAAATTTCTTTTCTCATCATTGATGAATGTAATGATAATCCGGCTATCATATCATTTGAAGATGACCTACAACAAATTCACACCACAGAAGATCAAAACATTCAGGATTTCCATTCAGATTTCTCTTCATATGTTTCATGTGCTGAAATGCTTTTCCAAGAAGAGATCTGCCCATCCATTTGTTCAGAGTTTTTTGAAGCCCATGAGCATACTTTTACCGAAGCACATGATGAAGGCAGATCAGAATTTGAAACAAACGACACCTTGATCTTTCAGCAGGAGGTGGCAGTGGCAAATCTTCATGTTTTTCACGATCCTCTAGCAAGTTTGTTGCAGCCAACAATGAAAATGTTTATTACAGTGTTTTTTTGCAGCCATGGTCAGCTATGTTTTTGGATGCCCAGTGATAGGTTTGTACTGTTGACC
>APFE030254436.1:0-11693 GCA_000404065.3 Pinus taeda | reverse complement strand
TTCTCTATGTACCTGTAAGTGTGTTATGTGAATCATTTCCTTTCTTTTCCTTCTGCACATTAAGCAAACGAAGTGTTAAAGTAAGAATTCATGATTGTCATGCTCTGCTTTTAAGTTTGTTCAATTTCAATGTTTTCTACTATTTAAGGAGAATACAAAGTTATTGTTTGCTCTCCTTAACTCCTCACTTGTCATTCCTAATCATCCACCTCAATCAAAGGCATCAATACTATCTCCTACCTCGCCCCAAAGAACCCCCTGCAAAAACTGTGTCCAATCCCCGCACCCAAAATTGCCATCCCCTCAATTTGCCACCAAAAACCCTAAAAACACCAAATCAACCCTTTTGATCAGTTTACTAGCCTAAAATTAGTGTTACCCTATTGGTCATCTCATCCATTGAATATTTTACTGAGATTAACCGGAGAGAGCCTTCTCCTACCTCGTAGGGCTAGCTACGAGGCTAAATGGTTTGATGTTGCCTTGAGGTTTGCCTTTTTCAGCCTGAGGTGAAATTTCAAGCACTAACACGTGCATCTCATTTGCCCGAATCTCCCTTGTCACTTTGTTTGGGTGAGTCATTTGAGGGCGTGTGTGCGAACCCATTCGAGCGGGTCATTCAGGTGGGTCGTTCGGGTGAACTCGTTCAGGCGGGTCGGGCGAGGGCGCACCCGGGCAAACGATCCCGTATCAAAAAATGCTAGGCTGTGACCTGAGGTTGGCTTTGTGAATGTTCGTGTAGCTCGTTTGCCCAGCTCTCCCTTGTCCCTTCGTTTGGGTGAGTCGTTTGAGGCCGTGCGTGTGAACACGTTCGGGTGGGTCGTTCGTGCGGGTCGTTCAGGTGAACTCGTTCAGGCTGGTCAGGCGAGGGCGCACCCGGGCGAACGAGCCCATATCAAAAAATGCTAAGTTGTGACCCGAGGTTGGCTTTGTGCATGATCGTGCAGCTCGTTTTCCCGGCTCTCCCTTGCCCCTTCATTTGGGTGAGTCGTTTGAGGGTGTGCGTGCGAAATCGTTTGGGCGGGTCGTTCGGGTGAACTCGTTCAGGCGGGTCGGGCGAGGGCGCACCCGAGTGAACGAACCCTTATCAAAAAATGCTATGTTGTGCACGTTCGTGCAGCTTGTTTGCCCGGATCTCCCTTGTCCCTTTGTTTTGGTGAGTCGTTTGAGGGCGTGCGTGTGAACTCGTTCGGGCAGGTCGTTCAGGCGGGTCGTTCGAGTGAACTTGTTCAGGCGGGTCGGGCGAGGCGCACTCGGGCGAACGAGCCCATATCAAAAAATGCTAAGTTGTGACCCGAGGTTCGCTTTGTGCACGTTCGTGCAGCTCGTTTGCCCTGCTCTCCCTTGTCCCTTCATTTGGGTGAGTCGTTTGAGGGCGTGCGTGTGAACTCAGTTGGGCAGGTCGTTCGGGCGGGTCGTTTGGGTGAACTCGTTCAGGCGGGTCAGGCGAGGGCGCACCCGGGCGAACAAGCCCGTATCAAAAAATGCTAAGTTGTGACCCGAGGTTGGCTTTGTGCACGTTCGTGCAGCTCGTTTGCCCGGCTCTCCCTTGTCCCTTCGTTTCGGTGAGTCTTTTGAGGGCGTGCATGCGAACTCGTTCGGGCGGGTCGTTCTGGTGAACTCGTTCAGGCGGGTCGGGCGAGGGCGCACACGGGCGAACGAGCCCATATAAAAAAATGCTAAGTTGTGACCCGAGGTTGGCTTTGTGCATGTTCGTGCAGCTCGTTTTCCCGGCTCTCCCTTGTCCCTTCGTTTGGGTGAGTCGTTTGAACGTGTGCGTGTGAACTCGTTCGGGCGGGTCGTTCGGGTGAACTCGTTCAGGCGGGTTGGGCCAGGGCGCACTCGGGTGAACGAGCCCGTATCAAAAAATGCTAAGTTGTGACCCGAGGTTGGTTTTCTACACATTCATGCAGCTCATTTGCCTGGCTCTCCCTTGTCCCTTCGTTTCGGTGAGTCGTTTGAGGGCGTGCGTGTGAGCTTGTTCGGGCGGGTCGGGTGAGGGCATCCGTGTGGACTCGTTCAGGCGGGTCAGGTGAGGGCGTACATGTGAGCTTGTTCAGGCGGGTCAGGTGAGGGCATCCGTGTGAACTCGTTCGGGCGGGTCAGGCGGGGGCGCGCCCGGGTGAACGAGCCCGTATCAAAAAATGCTAAGTTGTGACCCGAGGTTGGCATTGTGCACGTTCGTGCAACTCGTTTGCCCAACTCTCCCTTGTCCCTTCATTTCGGTGAGTCATTTGAGGGCGTGTGTGTGAGCTCGTTCAGGCGGGTCAGGCGAGCTTGTCTGTGTGAACTCGTTTGGGCGTGTAAAGCCTCTGGTTGTGCGACGTAGTTGGCCGCCGGGTGACCCGGGCGCGTGCACGAGCAAGCTATGGTTACAATAGTTTGCGACATAACATATACGACAATTATGGAGGGCGGGCCGACTAATGTGTTGGGTGCTTGAACGTGGTTAAGGGGTGTGTGCACGAAGGTTGGATGGTCGGCTGGGCAGCCCCACCCACGCTTTGCGATGACTATATATGTAAGTGCATTGGAGCACTTGGAAACCATTCGTTCGATCATCACTTCACACAAGTAGTGCACAGTTCAAGTGCGTAGAAACAAGAGGAGGTGAGGCGCATATCTCATGTGCTAAGTCTTGGTTTAGCTGCATGGTTGGTGAACGCACTTGGAGTTGGGTGAAGGCATTGGGCAAGGTGTGCTCGATGGTCGGGTGAGGCGTGCACGGTGAACATGTGGAGCCCGAATTGTGTGACAACTTGGCGTGGGTGTCTTGGTGGCTCAAGTGAGCGCCCGCCCATCGTGCAAGTGTGCACGAAGACTTGTTGGAGTGTTGGTTTGTGAATAGAGGTGTGTCTCGGTGGGAGGCGTCCGTGTGTGGCAACTTGGAGGCACGCTCGAGTTGGGCAAACAACATGATCGTGCAATGAGGTGAACGAAGGGTTGGTGAGTCGTGCAGTGACCATGAGGAGGCACCGACGAGCTGGGCAACTGAGTTTGCCGAAGTTGTATATTTGGCTAAGTGTAAATTTGGGGTTTCCCAAGATTTAACTTGTGCATTGTAAAAGTGAAGTTTATATAATATATTGATATCGTGAAGACTCATATTGTAGGGAGTTGCCCCTCCCTTTATACTGTTGTGCATTTCTCTTGTATAATGTTGTTGATAATGAATGTGTATGGGTGTTCATTGGTATAAAGGCACATTAATAATACTTGGTAACGAAAATAAATTAAGTATGGGTTATTAAGGCGTAGTCTACAATCGTAAGTATTGGTGAAAGAAAATGGTTGGTAGTGCCACACCTCACCGGCACGATTGAAAGACCACCGTAGGCTTGGGGGTGGGACAGTTGGTATCAGAGCTCGGTTGGAGCTGGTTAGAGCAAGGTTGCTTGTGACGAAGTGACAGTGGAAGCAGGTACTTGTAGGTGAAGGAAGCTGGTTTCACATACATGTGGAACAAGGGTCGGTTCATGGTTGCAGGGGACTTGGTGAAGCTGGTGAATTTTGGAACCGGGTGTCGTAGAGTTGGGCAGGCAGTACTACGTGCTGTTCATACGATTTGGGCACTTGTCAGGTAGGAAAGTAGGACTGCGTGTGGACAGGTATACACGGTTTGGGCGTCTGTGGACCAAAAAAAGTATGAACCAGGGAAGACGAAGTACAAGGCATGGCAGGTTTGGAAGAATGTGAAGGGAAGCTCTTGCTTACCTTATACAGGTTGAAGTGGATGAAAAAGGAGAATCCCCGGATTCGAGAGAAGCTTGCAGTCTTGGAAAATAATGTTGAAGGTGAGCTTCTTCAACTTGGATGGACAATGGAGCAAGATGAAGTTGCAGATTGTGCAAACAAGGAAGAGGAAGCCGTGATGGTCGAAGATGTTGCAGACATGATCATGATGGAGGATGAACTTGAGATTGATCAAGTTGGACCAGGATCATGTAGTTTGCAGACATGGATGGATTAGGACACTCTCATGGAGGAACCTCACGATGATGATGATGTAAGTACTATTGATACTTATGTTTCATTTGAGCATTTGGTAGATAGACCATATGCAGGGAAGGGCAAAAGCAGTTTGCCGATGCTGGGGATTATCTTACCATGGATGATTATGATGAGACCTTGTATGGAGAAGCAAGGATTTTTGATTGTTGCAGGACTTGTTGGGGTTGTTTGTGACCTTATGGTAGAAGGTACAAAGGCCCGTGACAAGGGTGGAACTTGATGATCATTGTGGAGGAATGGGTCATGCTTTAGTCACATTAGCTAAGTGCCCGACATGACTCATGGACAAATTGGAGGGCACACTCTTGGGTGGACTTCTCATGGCCGAGACCAAGAGCAAGTCTTGGTGGACACTTTGGTGGAGGAGCTATGATGGAGAGACTCATGTGATGATGATATGGTTGGGTGACCGAGTTCACTAGACCAAATATTGCAGACTTGGATGAGGATGATCAATTGTTGTGATGGGTCTACTTGGTCGGACTACATGACAACTTAGTCATGGACATAAGGTTGGAGACATGGAGCATGGCAGTCTTATGCAGGGGAATTATGTGGGAGCACTTGTAGAGGTGTCACTTATGGGAATCCAATGAGGAGTGCCAAAGAAAGGATGTTGTGCAGGTGGATTTGCTGATGTGACATGGAGACTTATTACTTATGAGCCGATGGAGAGGTTGTGCACTCTTGTAAAACAAGGCCATGGACTTGGATGGAGTTGTGAGAAGACTATGGGGCATTCTTACTACATGGAGAGCTTAGGCATCTTGCAGAGACCTTCGGGCCGAGACTTGTATGCTTGCTAGAGTGTTGGTTAGGGATGGCTTATGGAGCTCATGATGACATGAGGTTGTTGTGACTTTTGGGGACTTCATATATGGTGGACTTAGAGGATCTGATGCATTGAGGAGCTGAGGTTAGAGACTTTGATGCAGGATGGGGTGCATACTTTCAAGTAAATGTATGGGAATGGTTTTTGTTACACAAAAATATCGTCACCATGACTATTTGCAGTCAAAATGGGTCTATCATCACTTATACTGGCCTCCTAAACAAGTCTCAGACCTCAACTCTTCATGTCAAGCTTTGCAAATGAGAGAAAGACATTAAAAAGCAATAAAACTCTGGTTCCGCACTTTCTCTCACTTTTTCCTACAGACCCGCACTCTTTGTTCATATTACCTGTGTATCTGCACGCTCTGTCTATAAAGGGGTGGGTGCGTACCCCTGTAAAATTAAAAAAGGCGCAAGTTTATTCTAAAAAACTCACTTTGGGTTAATTCTAGATGTTTCTAGAAGGAATTTTGACGTGGATTGTTTGCTCCAAGGTGGTTCATGCATCCCAAAAGAGAAGGAGCTAATCCCTTGGTAGGAGGAGCTATCCCTTTGAAGGAGGGCTTTATCCCTTTGAAGGAGGACCTAGTAACTTCCCTCCATTGCACTATAAATTAAGGCATTGGGTCAGTTGCTGGAGAGGTTAGAAGATAAACATTTTGAGGGTAAATGATGATGGAATTGGGACTTCCTAGTTAAACTTGAGAGGAGAGATCACATACCTTTTTGGTTTCATTGGGAAGTGAGTGAAACTTGTCAAAGTAGAGGAGACTTCTTGTCAGACCCTGGGAGGAGCTTGTACAGCACCAAGGCACAGGTTTTAAAGTTCTTCTTTCATTTGAATTAATACAATCAGATTCATTTTTATCAACAAATTGTCTTATGTGGTTTGTTTCATAATCTCCTTGACCATTATGATGAATATGCTTTATGATATTGGCTTTTCAGGTGCTATTTAATTTGTTTGCTTGTTTGTGTTTACAGACTTACACTTCAAGGAAGCTCATTTGGAGCGAGGGAGAGAGGCTTCCACAAACTTTCATTGGACCCAAGGTAGGCCTCAAACACTTGTTTGCCTTTGTTTTTAATTGCATATTTAGAGAAAGATAGTTTTTGATTGGATTTCTTGTCACTATATATCTTTAGATACTAGGAAGTTCGATCTTGTCCGCAACCTCGACTCATTCCGTGTGACAAAATGGCGACTCCACTGGGGACTTGATTGTTTTCCTTGTTTTTACTTTGACCTGAGAAACTTGTGTTTTTGTTTCTGTTTGTGGCTTGTTGTGTGTGGAATTGGGTGGATTTAGTAGATCTAGGATTGTTTTTGCTTTTCATAACTTTAGGAGAAGCCCGCATCCTGTGCTTGTAACACAGTGCGTACTTATACACATTTTTACTTTGCACACAGAGCGTGCACGCACCTGTGTAAATTCTGAACCTGTGGACCCTGCTAAAATTTTGAAAAACTTAAATTTTACTCTTTCTATTAGTTTTATTTTGGTTTAGATGTTGTTATCCTCTGCCCAGACCTGCATGTGACTTGTTAAAATCTTTCCTTGGTTTAATTCCATTGGTGTTAGGGTTTTAGGTGAAATTCCTAGAAGTTTTGGTTGCCGGTCTTGATTTTCATTTCGGTCGTGTAGTAGCTCAGAGCTTAGAAGTGTAGAAGCCTCAAATCACCTTGGTTTTTACTGGCCTTCTTATGAGATCTGACCATTTGCAAAATCTACCTTTGTTGAGGAATCCATCTTGTGTTTTCTCTTTGCGAAACTTCGAAAAAGCTTGTGTTAAAAGTTTGGATTTCATTTTTACAAAAGAAAACAAAAAATCACTTGTTTTTTGACTGATTTGTGATTCTGGACAAGTTAGTCCTTGGTTTTCTTATCGCCAAGTAAAACATCCTTGAAAAAACCATCTTGTAAGCTTTTACGTCAAGTAGTTTTTTATAGTTTGTAGATCTTAAGATTTGCTTTATTAATAGTTTTCTCAAGATTTTCTTTAGTCATAGTTTTGAGTGTTTTTATTATAAAAATACAAAAATCTCTTTTGAAAAAAGTTTGTTTTGGTAGAATTTGAGCGTTTGAAAGAAAAGGGAAATTCTTGTGAAAATAACTAGTTGTCTCGTTTTGAGTGCATTGGAACAAAAAATCTTCTTTTAATTTGTTTGTTAAGAAATATTTGTGTTTACACGCATTTTCATTCTCAAACTCTTTCCTAGCTAGAAGTTCATTGAAGAGAAAAGATTGTTTAATAATCTTAAGTGCATCTTTTTAGTGATTTTGAGTCGAGTCTTCACACCACGAGTTCCATCTCCGCACCTCTTGACTTAATAAAAAACCAATAAAAATAACGCTTAAAGTAAAATCAATCTAGAAATATTTTTATTTCTAGGGCTCTATTACACCAAATAGCTTAGGCTAGTGTCTTCGAGTAGGGAGTACTTAACTCTCCAAGACAGTAAAACAAACAAGTAGCTGTATCTTGCGGTAGGAGAGAAATCCAATTGTTGCATCTATGCTCTGGGAAAGCTCCTCTTAAAGGATAAGTACGAGATCGTGTCCGAACCAGTGTGGGAATAAATCCTTCCTCATTGGGAACAATGCTAGATATTCACGTATTAAAAATGGTAAACCTCGGATTAACCATTGTCGAGGAGCCTGAGGTCACTTGTTGGTAAACCTTGGTTTATGTCAAGGAGCCTTCAAGGGGATTGAGCTTGCTACTCTACCCTTGCGTGTGTATCGGATCGTCGACTGTTCCCCGAGGTATATTTGTTTCTATTGGTAACCATAGTGACCATATTCTATAGGATTCTTCCTAAGGTGACGGTGGCGGGAAGATCCCACTGTACCTGGAGCAGACATCGGCTAGACTCACTTGGATTTTCTGGGGGGTTCTCTTCACTTGAGATGGTTTAGTGGAGAAACTTGTGCCAGTCTATTAATTAAGCAGGTTTCTGAGGTAATTGTTCCAACCACTATTTCTGTATTGAACTCTACGACGTTGGATTTCATCACCAACTAGTGTTTTCGGTACGGAAAGCTACTGTTTGTGTGTGATTTGATCTCCTAGATTCTTTAGGTGTGTGATTCAATTTGTTTGGTTCTTTAGAGGCTTTAGGTTGTTTTCATTGAGATTTTACTTTGTTTTCATGTGAAGTAGTTAAATTTTTTTAACCGTGGCTGAATTACCGAGGAAGTCCCGTAGACTTCGGGGCCAACCTCCTGAGTTTTAACCAAGCCAGCCTGAAGGGCTACAGGCCCTGGTAACTCCTAAAGACAGTAGAGTTGGGTCACCTGAAAAAGGAGAGTCTTCTTTGGTGGTATATCCTGATTTTTCAGCATTAATAGCAGATTATAGTACGCAGTCTGTGTCTATTTCAGAAGTTACTGGTAGTGTTTCATCTACTAGTGATATAGGTGAAGAACCTGAAATATCTGAACCTGAATCTGAAATTGCTGCTACTCCAATATCAGGGTTTGCCTCTCTAGCTTCTAGTTGTCCTAATTCACCTAGGGTAGAAAGAATAATTACCCAAAATCTTCCTTCTGGACTAATAGCTATTGAAGAACTTGCTATTCCGGAAAAAGAAGAATGCATCCCTATTCATGAAGATCGACCTGTTATAGCGCTTAGGGAGTGTGAATCAATCTTTTACAGTCCACCTAGGAGTAGTGCTTGGTATCTTTCATTGACTAATTTTTTAGAAAACCCGAGACTAAGTTTTTCACCACCTCGTATTTCTTATCACCCAATGCCTAGAGGTTACTATCCTCCGTTAAATATGTTGAGATAGTCGTCCATGTTTTCTCAATCTCTGGAAGCCTTTTTGTACGACGGTCTTTCTATTCCCGCTGGGTATCAGTCCATTTCTGGTACTTTTTCGGGAGCATCTTCTCAACCTATTGAACAAGGGATATTAACTGGAAATAATGGTACTAAACCATTGAGTGTAGAAGATATTCTCATGATGTCGGGTACTATTCCCAATCCTCAACCTCAAGGTGGCCAGTCACCGCCTGGGGGCAGCCTCAAAATCCTCAAGTATCGCCTGGGGGGCAACCTCAAGGTACCCAGTTTGCACCTGGCGAGCAACCTCAAGGTACTCAGTTTGCACCTGGGGGGAAACCTCAAGGAAAATACATACCCACGGGACAGTACGTTCCTCAAGGTTAACCCCAGACTCAATATGTACCTCAAGTTCAACCCCAGGATCAATATGTACCTCAAGGTCAACCCCAGTATAAGTACATGCCTCAGGGTTATCAAACCCAAGGTCAGTACCCAACCCAAGGTTACCAACCACCTTCTGGTCAATCATATGTTCAAGGATCTGGAAATGTACCATTGAATTATCAACCCTACCCTCAACCCGGTTATGGTCCTCAATATTCTCAACCTATTATGGGTCCGTACCCCAGAATGAATTTAGTGTGTGATCCATCTCAATCCCGACAGGTCTTGCAACCGAATGTGCAATTGTCATCTCAAACTAGACAACCCTTGGTTTCTGGTTCACCCCAACAATCTTTCCAGTCTACTATTCAAACTTATGCACCTTCTGTAGTTTCTCAGTCTGGGCCTAATACACCTCGTACTCCACCTCAAACATTTGCTGCAACTACTCCAACATCTGCTGCATCTACCCCACCTTCTTTTGGAGTATCGATAGCTCTGGTTTCTAGTGTCCCTGTATCTACTCCTCAGACATCTTTACCTCAGTCTGGACCCACAGTCCACACTTTGGTTCAGATTCTTGTAGGACAACCAATTTTAAGTACGGTTGTCACCAGTCAACCTCATTTTTTTCAACAACCGTACCAAGGACAATACCAATACAGCCCTGTTGTGCAAAAACTAGTCTATCAGTATCAACCGTACCCTGGGTATACATATCAACAACCTCAGCAAACCCAGTATGGTCCGGTTAATCCTAGTTTTCCAGGAGGATATAATATCCCAAATGCAATTCCAATTCCTAGTTATCCTGGATATCCTCCTCCTGGGGCTGGTCTGCAGACCCAGATTTTTAGGGACCCTAATCGTCAGTTACTGTTTATTGCAACTTTGGACTTTCCTGACTTGACGCGCCTTACAAACGATCCAATTAACTATCTTCCGTTTTGGCCGCCAATGCCACATAAGTTGCCTAGTGATATTCCTAAGTTTGAAGGTAAGCCAGGAGAGGACCCGTCAAACCATGTGATGACTTATCACCTCTAGCGTGTGTCTAATTCCATTTCAGATGATTCAATCCATTTACAACTTTTCTAGCACACTCTAATTGGTCTTGCGGCCAAATGGTACATCGAGTTACCGCGAGCCACTTTTTATAATTTTAGTCAGTTGACTACTTCGTTTTTAACTCATTTTCAGTTGCCATTCAAATATGACAATGGCATAGAATTATTAACTTTGTTAAAGAAATCAACGTCCACTTGCATTTTAGATCACATTCATGAATGGAGACGTCGACGGCGTTTAGTGAAGGTTTTTATCCCAGATCAGATCTTAGCTGAATGGTTTGTAAAATCTTTACTACCCAAGATCACTGAGGATGTGGCTAAGGCCGGAGTTGTTACTGAGGAGTAAGTAATTTCTCAAGCACAATATCTTGACTTAGTTTATACTCAGTGGGGTACGTTACACAAGAAAATCCCCGATCTACCCAAACAAAATCAAATCGTTGCAGCTCCTTCAGGGTCTCATGCCGCTGATGGTATGATTAGTATGGTTAATAACAAAATTAAGAAGAAGTCTTCCAAGAATTCTTCTCCTATCATAACCTTGCCAGATTCCTAGACAGGAGATTTTTCTACGGAAATTTCCGCCGATATTCATGTTGTAGAATCATCTACAGCTAAATCAAAAACTAGTGGTAAGAAGAAAGGGAAGAAGAAGAATAAAACAGATAAAAATTCGAAAGAGAAACCAGAAAAAGCGGAATCAACTGATGAGAAATGCAAACCTCGTTATCCTTGTCTCATTTGTGATGAAGAAAATTTTACAAGAGACTGCCCTCATTGTGCAGAGGTTGTGAAAATTTTCAAAGGTTCCCAAAATCCTGTTGTTTTGAAGGATCCTTTTCCAAATCAAGAAAGTAAGATGATAGGTTCTTCCTCAAGTGCCAAGGAAGAACCCATATTGATGATTTCCCATGTTAGGATTGCGACTCGATCGCAAGATTATGGCAGTAAAAGTCCTGTTGATGCCAAAGAAGCAGAATCTTCTCATTGTAATCCATCAACCTCAGTTGTCGGTTCCGATCCACTATAGATCGAAAAACCTAATCCAGACTTAGTAATCAAACCGCCCACCAAGGGTATACTTCGAAAGTCTACTTTCAATCCACATGCGAGAGCGGCTCAGAACTATAACATTGTTGAGGATTTAGCTATTTCACCTTCAGCAATGTCGGCTTTGGAAGTGCTGCAATCATGTCCAGCACAACATAAATTAGTTTTGTCGGCTATAGGAGCTGTTGACGTTCAGGACCCGAACCTTATAATCTTCGATCTAGAAAATAGTGCACCACGCTTACCTCATCAGATGGCTGTCCAGATTCCAGCGATAGTCAAAAACATACCTGTTCATAGGACTGTGATTGATGAGGGAGCTTCCACTTGTATTATGTCGATACAGTGTTGGAGATCGCTTGGTTCTCCTTCACTAAATCAATCCCCGACGATTCTAAAGGCCTTTGATGGCTGTGGGTTTCATCCTTTTGGCATTCTATAGGATTTACCTAGAGGGGTTGAAGGTAAAGCTGTTAATCTAGATGTGGAGGTGGTTGATGCCCCTCTAGATTACAACCTTCTCTTGGGTCGTAGTTGGTCTTACGCTAT
>APFE030254424.1:5339-100998 GCA_000404065.3 Pinus taeda | reverse complement strand
ATTCCCTAAATCAAAGAGCTGAACTTCTGAAGGTAGCAGGAGCTCAGGAGAATTTTTGAGGCTGCAAATCTACCTTGGCGACTCCATTGTTGAAGAATTCAAAATTCATAGATCCATGGTGATTCCACTGGAGTTATGAAGGACCCAGATGCTACCATTCTTATTTCAAGGTATGCATGCATAGATTTTTCAGGAATTCATGGTTTCCCAAATCGTTTTCCCAAGGATGCATATTTTCTAAGAAATCGTCCAAAATTCAACGGAGAAGATTTAAGTTTAACTTTGAAGCATATATTAGATTTCTGTGAATTTGCTGAGCTTCTTAGAGTTAAGCATGAGGATGTTTGCATTATGTTGTTCTATGATTCATTTCAAGGGAAATGTAAACAGTGGATTCAAAGCTTTCCTGCCAAATCTATCAAGTCATTTGAAGACTTTTGGCTTATGTTTGTGGATGAATGGATAGATAGATTAGAGGAGTTGGCAAACTCTCCTTCAGTTCAAAGTTTTAAACAATGGAATGAGGATCATATTAATGAAGGAATAGGTGAAATTTTTTCTTCGTCCTTGTCTTCATATCTAAAAACATTTGACTGCAAGACAGAGGATAAGATGAGATTTTTGGATGAATTTGCTAAAGACATTGAGAAGGATATTGAAGATTTAGAAGGTCAAATTCAGGCATATAGTTTTCATAATCATGATCATTATTTTTAGAGGCTTTCTGTGACAGAACACAAGGAAAGAATGCTGGTTCCTTTCTCTTTCATGATTGAGGAACTGTACATTGTTGTTGAAAATCAGCTTGCACAGCCAGAAAGTTACAAGAATCATCAAGCTGATCAAGTATTCTGGGATCCTATAGCTGACTACATGGAAGAGTTTACTCTCCAGCATTTCAGTTTTTCTATAAAGATCAGAGGCAACTTCAGTGGCAGCGGTCATCACAATATCATAGTGGTTCTGAACTTTGATGCAGTCAAAGAAATCCAATATCAGATAAGACAAATGATTGGCTACATTGGAAATTTCACATTGATTGAGCCGAAAGAAATTTGAATTGTTAGGGTAGGTAGGAAGGAAAATGCAAATAAGCTCAAGGTTGACTGAGCATTTTTTTTTAGTAGATGTAGATTCCTTTCTCCTACAGTGATCATCAAGCTTAAGCCCGAGGTGAAGGCCCAAGAAACTTGAAGGGATGCTTGTCAAGCAAATTTCCATTTATCATAAGAGGATAAGGCACTGGATCTGCGAGTTCTTAGTGTACCACAAGGGCACACTATCCCAAGTGGAGCCACTGTTATCACTGAAAATATTTCAAAGGAAAAAGGTAAGATCAAGAGAGTTGAATTTTTTGACGTGAAACTGTGTTTTTAAATCACACAGCAGTTTCGTAGTGC
Source organism: Pinus taeda (assembly GCA_000404065.3). Taxonomy (NCBI): domain Eukaryota; kingdom Viridiplantae; phylum Streptophyta; class Pinopsida; order Pinales; family Pinaceae; genus Pinus; species Pinus taeda. Next base: position 99,598 of record APFE030254424.1, on the reverse strand, counting down.
GCTACGAAACTGCTGTAGCTGCAAATTATGCTTTTATGGTACTAACATCAAAGACAAGATCCCAATAAACAGAGTCAGGCACTGTAAGGCAAGGAGACAGCTTAACTATATTGCCAAATAAGGTTTGACAGCCTCATTCCATGTTTTAGAAGTCTTACCAGGTGTTTATAATTCATATCTCACATCATGTTGGATAAATTTTGAAAGTAGCTATGAAATCATTGAACTAAGTGTTTTTGCAGCGCGCTACAAAACCCCTGTAGCAGCCTGTTTTAGCAGAGGAAAACTGTTTTTACTAGTTAACTTACAGAAGCTTTCCTGAGCAGCTGAGAACTCCATTTTGCAAAATGAAAGAGGTTTTTCTTCATAACATGCTACACTACAAAAACCTCTTTCAGTTTCTTCAAATTCATTCTGAGGTGGGAGGAATTTATGGTTGAACTTGCACTACAAATCTACTGTAGGTGCAGTTTTTCATCTCCTGTTTGACAACGGTTTTTCAGAGACTTATTTTGGGCGGTTGGAGAAATGTTTTAAGAAACCAGGAGATGTTTTTGTTTAGAATTGACTAATTCAGAAAATCCTCCTTCAGTTTCCTCAAATTAATTCTGGGCTGGGAGAAACGGGTGACCAAAGTTGTGCTACAAAACTGCTGTAGGTGCAGTCTTTCAGAAAACGGATTTTTCCTGTTTGCCACGTGTTTTTCAAGGACAGTTTCTGGACAGCTGGAGACATGTTTTAAAAAACCAGGAGAGGTTTTTGTTCTGGATAACACGGGCTACAAAAACCTCCTTCAGTTTTGTAAAATGTGTCATGGATGAAGAGATAAAGGCTCTGTCCCACGTGCTATTTTCAGGGATCCTAAACCCTAAAAACACGGAAACATGTTCCCTAATTTCTAGGGTTTGTCTTCAGCAGTCAGATGACCACGTGGGAGGCTTAATCAAATTCGACTTCATGGAGTGTTAGGTGTCAAAGAATGCTTTAAATGTTTAGATATGGTTGTTGTAATCATAATAAGGAGTTACACTCCTAGTTGTATTAGGTCTTTAGGACTCCTAGTTAGGTGTCATTTGCATTTAATAGTTAGTTTTAAGTATCATTAGGTGTCATAGTAGGATGAATTCGAATTTCCCTCATGCTTGAGGAGGAATCCAAGTTATGTAAAGAGCTCTATATATAGCTGAAGCATCAATGTACAAAGGGTTGGACATTTTTAGAAACAGAGTATTGCTTTGGCTTGTGTAAAAACTCAGTTTGATAATATAATTTGCTGTTTATCTTCTCAGGATTCTTACAGTGTTTCAAATGCTCAAGATATGTGGTTTTTTCTTATCTTTAATGTTTTTACAGTTGTATGAATACACAATCACTCAGAATTCACTTATGCTGCTTTGACTTCCTGTGTGTATTTGTAAACTGAGGTTCCTATGAGATGATGTTTTGAGTATTTAAACATTGCTGCCCTGACTTCTATGCATGAGCAGTGTTATATTTTATTAAATATGATCAACTCCATAAGCCCAATGGAAGTATTTGTAATGTCTTTCCAGCCAACCTTTTTATTAAGTTTACTTTACTAGAGTTAGCCCTCTTATCAACAGTCAAAATCAATAACTTTCTTAAGAGAGCCCTCTCAGGCTAGGGAGGCTAATCCTTAGCCAAAAGATTGGTTTGAAATAGTTACATAGAGTCTACCTGATCAGCAGCCCTTCAGATACTGATTTTGTGATAACAGCTCCCTGCCACGCAGCCTCTTCTCCTCCGTCAAGCAGCCTTTTGCCTCCTGCTTTTCTCGATTCTCTGTGTCCATCATGTTTTATAACATGGTTGGGGACAAGGCCGCTTAGAAATCAGAGTTGTTTTGTTTAGAATAGAAGCTATTTGCATAGAAGCATTGGCAGTGGAACAAAATCCTCCCAAAAATGGCCTTTTTCTGTTAAAACATAAATACATAGAAATACTGAAAACATTGGAAATTCCGATCAAAAACATAAAATACCAGAATTCAATATATATTAAATCAACCCTATAAACCCTATCGGGTTCGCTTTAGTCGCTTGTCGCATCACATAACAGATTTGGCCAAAACCAAAATACACGAGAATACACTGAAAAGTCTGAATTCCCGGATCTCAAATTTTATCAAATCGGGCTTATAATTCCCATTAGGTCTGCGCTTATCGCTTATCGCTATCGCTGCTGCCAATAGCCCTACATAGCGAGGGATCGACAATCGCCGATATGTCGATATGCCGATCACTGATCTACTGATCATTCCGATCGCCGATCGCCGATATCGGCAATCGCTAATCACAATTGCTATGGCTCGGGGTCTTGGTCCTAGGCCTTTCGCTGACCCGATTCACCGATCCGACACTCCATCACTGATTCGCAAGCAACAATATAGCTGATCACTACTTGAATAGCGTGAATATTAGCCATCACTTGCCTCTGATTTCACTTTGCCTTTTAAAGGCATAAAACCCATTTTTAAAGGAAAATGCCTCATTTTCCTAAGGAACAAAGCAACCTTATTTTCGTGATAACTTCATCATCCGGACTCAGATTGAAGTGTCGTTCATGACATTGGAATCAGGAAGATGAGATATATGCTCTGGTCTTAGGTCGACATCATTCTAAGCACTTTGATTTTTGAGCGTTCACGAGCCTTCTTTGTCCTGTGTGTCTCTCTGGAGCCACTTGGGTCACATATATGCCAAGAAGGAAGCTACCACGCTAGGTGAAATGTGGTCTCTATGCAAAACAAAGGAAACCAACTCTAGGCTAAGGAATATGTGGGATCAAAGGAGTAAGCATTTGCTACCATGGCCAAGAGAAAGGGAAAATTTGGCAAATTTGGTCCACGAAGAACAAAAAAAAAGATATGTCCAAAATCCAATGCTATGGATACCAAGAATATGGACACTACAAAAGGAATTGTCCTAAGCTTAAGAAGGACAACAACAAAAAGATAAAGAGGGAAGAAGCTCACATGACTCAAGAGGTGAAAGAAGAATAAAAGAAGAAAAAGAAGGAAGGTCCTTCAGGTATCTACTATGACTAAGTCAAACTCTTTACTTAAAGTCTTCTTTCAAGGTTTTGAGTAGGATAGGAGCATGTAAGAATAAAATAAAAATTTCATGGATATATACATATTCTAGAACCTAGAAGCATGAAGTACATAAAGATATAGATAATCATGTATAAGTAGCATTTATAATGAGAACAAAATGCATGGTTGGAAATATCTTCTAGAATATAGGAGCATGGTAGATATAGCTCAAGATATTCATGTAGAAGGAGCATACCTAGTATAGGACCTCATCCACGACGAAAGAAAATTGATCATGATTAAGAATCTTAGAAGAATCCATCATAAAAAAAAACATTTGCAAGGCAAGGATCTTTAATTTCCTATGATGGAATATTCAAAATAAGGTTCATGAACCAAAGCAGATGTCCCATTGGGAATCCCATTCATGGGATTCAAGAAAAGGATGATATGCAGGCAAGCTAAGATGAAGCAAGAAGGGCCACACCAAGGACAACCAAATGAAGCTAAGATGATCAAAGGAGAATGAATAGGAGGTATGTATGCATCAAAGTTTAGTCATGTTATCATTTGTATATTATTGAGTCATGGGAATAGTTATATACCATGATCAAGTATTAAATAATCTCTTTCACCAAGGACATACTTGAAGGCATGTACTACAATGCAATGAAGGTCAATAAAAGGATATGCTCACATAAGGAGTATAATATTGTTGACTAGTCCAAGAAGCAAGAAATGAAGAAGTTCTCACACAAGGAGCATAAGGTGGTTGACCTATCTTTCCAATAAGACACAAATGAAGAAAGAGATCAAGAATGTGAAGAACACCATGATCACAAAGAATCACTATCTAACAAAGAACCATTGAAGATATCTCCCAAAAGAAGGCAAGACAACTCTAACAAAGGAAGGAAGGATCCTTAACACCTATAAAGGCCTTGGAGATATGGAATATGCAGATAACTGATTCTACTCTACAAGGATGTCATGATGAAGAAAGCTATCCAGAAAAGCTTAATGTTGAAGCAATATGAGGATGAAGTCATGAAGGGATACTAGGTTGAAGCATGTAAACAAGAAAGTACAATGAAGCATCCATGAGAAGAGTATTCTAAAGCATGGAAAAATGACAAAGGATTAGCCAGATGATAAGAAAACCTAATGTATGACAAGAAATCCACTTTCAACGAAGGAAGCAATGACATGAAAAATCAGGAAGGAAAGTGATCAACGTATGGTGCCCTACCTAGAAGAAGTTTGAACAAATACTTCATGGCATCAAAGAAAGAAACAAGATCAAGCAGCTGAAGGGCCCGTGAAAAAGAGGTTGTTGATGAATGAAAGAGTCCCTAGTTAAGAGGGAGCTCTGGCAGGTCCCTGATCAAGAGGGAGTTTTGGATCACCCCTTATTACAAAGGAGTGACAATTGTGTTTTCCATTTCATGTATCATGCACTAGACCAAAACTAACAGTCGTAAGTCTAGATGAAGGCCATGAATGGAAATGTAGACACAATATAGACACAACATTCTTGTCTTTTCTTTGAAGAAAGAAAGGGAGGATTATGTAATCATCTAGAATTCGATACCCTTTGAGGATGTGTAGGGCATCCAAGACAAGAGTAGGCAAGAGGATCGATATTCTTTGAGGGCTATGAACCCAAGATAAGAATAGTCCTAGAAGGTCATACTCAAAGAACACCCGAGTGGGTATGTACCTTGAGAGACAATGATGAACGTGTTTATGAATCATTGGTCTTGCCAGCATTGTAGCTCATCATCTCATGAAGAGATGGAGTTGTTCATCAAGGCCTTTCACTATGAAAATGCTTATTGATATGATGCTATAACATATGGATTTGAGATCCAGTTTCTCTTATGTGAATTCTCAAGATTGATAATAGCCAAGAACTGTTATGAAACAAGCACACAAAATAGAAGAAACAATAGATCAACAAATTCAAAATTAGCCTCTTCAAGGGGGAAACCTCCTTTACATTTCACAAATGAACAATTCTTGGATGATACAATTGACACGACCTCCTTTCTATAAATAGGAGTTTAAGGGGTCACAATATAATTAGAGCCGACATAACAATAATAATGTAAGGGCTCAACAATAAAAATAGGTGGCTTCTGTGGGGCACAATAATAACAATATGGGGAAAACATGGAATCAAAAATAACAATAAGGGGCTACAATGACAATAATAATAAGGGAATACACTAGTATTATAGCGACTTAACATGATCCTCTCCTTAAAAAAAAAACGTTATCCTCAATGCTCCAATAGTTATGGATGCTTTTGTATAAAATTCTCATCCTCCCATGTGAAATGTTCAACGAGTAAGTGCTTCCACTTGATGAGATACTTTGAAATTGATCGATTTCGTAGCTTTTGAGTTCTTGTTTCAATGACTGATTCACATTCCAATATGATTTTTCCTTCCTCGTCAAGTCTTGGAAATATTTTTTGAATTGGGAGCTTATCACTTATAACCTTCTTTAATCAGGAAACATTGAAAACTGGGTGCACTCGGGAAGATGTAGGAAGTTCCAATTTGTATGCCATAGTACGAATCTTTTGCAACACCTTGTTCAAACCATAATACTTTGGTGATAATTTATTATCCTTCTTATCTTTCTTTAGAGACATTTTTTGTATGGTTGTATTCGTAGAAATACCCAATCACCTACATCAAAACTTCTTTCACAGTAATGTTGATCTTCATGTTGTTTCATTCTATTTTGCACGAAAGTCAGGTTATCCTTTAAGAGTTGGACAACTTCTTGTTGATGCTTGATGTGATATTCCACTTCTTGAACCTTATAATTTTCTCTTGAATATGATGTGATGGAAGATGGATGATATCCATAAAGTGCCAAAAATGGGGTCATTTTTGCTGCAGTATGGAAGGAAGTGTTATATCACCATTTAGCCAAGAGCAACTATTTGGCCCATTGTGTATGTTTATCAGATACAAAGCAACAAAGATATCCTTCCAAACATTTGTTCACTATCCCAGTTTTCCCATCAAATTGAGGATGATAAGATGAGCTATGAGTTAATTGAGTACTGAGACAAGAAAATAATTCTGCCCAAAAATTTCCAGTGAAAATAGGATCTCTATCACCTACAATAATCTGTGTGTTTCCATGTAGCTTTGGAATTGTTTCCATAAATGTAGTAGCAACTATATTGGCTCTAAATGGATGAGATAATGCACAAAAGTGTTCATACTTGGTAATTCTATCAACTACCACCATGATGACACTCTTTCCTTTGGAATTGGGTAAATCGATGATAAAATCTATTGAAACCTCCTCCCAACGTTGACCTAGAATGGATAGAGGTTGTAATAGACCTATGGACTTAATTGTCTAAACTTTATTTCATTGGAAAACCAAACATTCCACTGCAAAATTTTGAATATCAGATTTAAGGCCATCCCAAAAAAATTCCTTCTTAACCCTGTGATAAGTTTTTAAAAATCTTGAATGCCCTCCTAAGGGATAGGTGTGCAATTCCACAAGAATATTTTGTTTGAGTTGGGAATTCTTACAAAGGTATAAGCAATATTTGTACCATAATGAATCATTTTTCCAACTAAATGTATCAGATGTATTGGGATCTTGTTAAAAATTTTGAATGAGTTCCCGCACTTATTCGTCATTCTTCCATTCATCCCTTGCTTCATTTATCCAATATGGTTGGATAATGGAAATGACACAAAGAAATGCTTGCACATCCTCATCCTTTCTTGAGAGTGCATTTGCAACAACATTTTTCTTCCCTTTTTTTGTAGATGATTTGAAAGTCATAACCCAACATCTTTGTGACCCATTTTTGCTGCTTTTTCGAAGATAATCTTTGTTCAAAAAATTATTTAAGACTATCATGATTTGTTTTTACCTTGAAGTGTCTTCCCATTAGGTAAGGTCACCATTTCTTAAATGCATGTAGTATTGCAAAAATTTCCTTCTCATAAATAGATTTGTGTAAATACTTTCCTTTGATTGGATAAATTTCAAAAGTAGCGGGTCATTATTCTTGCATTAAAACATCACCAATTCCATTTCCTGAGGCATCACATTCCAAAATAAAGATTTTTGTGAAGTCCAGCTTAGCTAAGACCGGTGCTTGGCTCATTTCCTCTTTAGGATGTTCAAATGATTTCGTTGCTTCTGGAGTCCAAGAAAATGGATCTTTCTTCAGTAATGTTGTTAGAGGTGCTGCTATTCTCCCATATTTCTTAACATACTTGTGATAATACCCTAACAACCCAAGAAATCCTCACATATGCTTTATGGATGTGGGGATATTCAATTCCTTAATGACTTAATTTTTTCTAGGGTCTAGCTTAACACCTTCATGAGATAAAATATGACCAAAATATTCCACCTCTTGTACTCCAAAGAAACATTTGGAGGTTTTTTAATATAATTGTATCTCCTCCAATGGTTTGAGCACTCTATTAACATGTTGAACATGATCCTTCCAAGACTTGTTGTAGATTAGTGTATCATCAAAAAATAATAACACAAATTTTCTAAGGAAGGGTTTGAAAATGGAATTCATCACCTTGAAATGTAGAAGGTGCATTGGTAAGGCGAAACGACATGACCAAAAATTCATAGTGACCCTCATGAGTTCTAGATGTCGTTTTGGAATGTCTTCAATATTCATTCTTATTTGATGATATCCTGAATGAAGGTCCAACTTGGTGAAGTAAATTTCTCCATGCAATTCATCCAATAATTCATTAATGACAAGAATGAGAAATTTATCTTTAATAGTGATGTTGTTGGGCTCCCTATAATCCAGACACATGCTCCATTTTCAATCCTTCTTGTGCACCAATACTACTGAAGGAGAGAAAGAAATTTGACTAGGTTGAATTATACAAGCCTCTAGCATTTTTGCAACCATATGTTCAATTTCAATCTTTTGGGCATCAGGATATCTGTAAGGGCTAATGTTTGGAGGAACACTTCCTGGAATCAAATGAATAGCATGATCATTGATCCAGGTGGATATTGGTGGCCACCTGCCAAGTCCACCTGGACCCCCACCATTGTCTTTCTCAGCATTTTCAGTTTCCTTAATTGTAGCACAACTTACTATTTTTAGCAGTTTTTCGGGTCTTGAACTTCCGAAGCCGTTTTGAGGCCCTAAACGACGTTTTTTGGGGAATCCGGGGGCAACATGGGTCCATGGAATGGACTAATGTTGCCCGTTCCAACAATGATAGTGCTCGAATAGATCTTTCTAATGACCTATTGTACGCGTCAAACGAAGATCATATGCTAAAGTTACGACCCCGGGAAGTTGATGTACCAACTTACCCCCAAACGGGGCCCACAGTTTGGCGTTTCATCTCCTAGGATTAGGTTTTGGAATGTGAAGGGTTTTTCATTGTTTCTCAACAATAAATAGGCCTTCGAGCCTCATTGTAACACAGTTTAGAGGCATGTAGCCATCACATCTCTTCTCAGAGATAAGCTACCATCGCCCTAGCTAGTTTATTCCATTTCTGATTGGAAGCATGTTTCAGTAGTTTCCATTAATGAAATGAAGTATTATTTCCGTTGCATCTTTGTGTATATGGTTATCTCTGTAATTTATTGCATTCCTGTTTAAATCCGGATCATTTTCAATCACGACAGTGTAAAGAAGATGGCTAATAGAAACACTCATTGCAGTTGTACCTCAAAAGGGTAAACAATCAAGTGGTTGCATATGATCAGCTAAAAAGTGGAGGTGATGGTAAGAACACAACCAAAGCTCAAAAGCTGATAGTAATGTGATCACAAAGGTTATTTACCAAAAGATGGGTTCATTTTTTAATGAGCTTAAACTCTAGGGGAACATATGCTCATTGCTAGGTTTATTTTTTAACAAGCTTGAAATTCGAGTAAACCTGCTCGTGCCAGTCGTATAATAAGGATGTCTCTCAGTAGTATGTTCATCTTTTAGGGAGCTTGCCACATGTGCAACTTTGCTCCAGAGCCTTTTGTATGCAAGCTAGGAATGACCAACCTATGAGGTTATAGGGTTGAGAGCCTACAAATTAAAAAAATAAAAGGTTGTTTTTCACTTACATGAAAAAGGTTTGCATGCCCCCAGGTATAAAGAGAAGTAGAGTTTCCAGGTTACCATATGGAAGTTATCGCATTGGCAAGGTTGTTCCATCCACATTTGCTGACAAAACACTTCCTTGGCTCTATCCATCGAAATAGACAAAGGTGAGTGATGTCAGTTCCAATCACATAACCTTTAACGAGGGAATCCTTTTCCATTCTAATCCCATTTTCCTAAATGGACGGGTGTGTCAGACTAGTCGTATATCCTATGTAGAAACCTACCTTATATCTGGGGTTTTTCTGCCGAAGCAGACCAGGGCGCATGCCCCCTGGTTTTAGTCACATTCACCAAATCACTCATGCTCATCAGGTGGATGGACTGGAGGTTAATGAGACATTCCTTGTGCAAAAAGACTAGTTAGGGATGGCACTTGACTAGTAGTTGTATTTGAACTGGGGCATGAAAGATGGTCGACGAGTTGGACCATTCTACCTTCATGCAGGAAACACATCACTTGAAAGAGTGAGGAAACCATAGCTCCCATGCTATAAATGTAGTCATGCCCAAGGAGTAGATTGTAATCTAATGGCCCTTAGACTACCATCACGTTTAGATAAATGGTTTTCCTTCTCAAAGTTATAGGTAAATTTGGAAGGATCCCTAATGGTCGACTGGTTCCTTTGCTGAAGCCTAACAGATTTTGAATCTCAGGAAGAGGCGATGGTCAACCAAGTGCTTTCCAAGAAGTGGAGGAAAGGATACTCATGGAAGCCCCTTCATGTATGATAGTACCATCCATGATCATTCTGTAAGCTTGTACTATGATTCGGAATGGTACATTAGATTGTAGGTGGGGTCTCCCTAGTAGATTCCAGTCGAAGGAAATGACTAGATTGCTTGGAGGAGGGACCAAATAAACGGCTGGATGAATCTCTAATGATATTCCTTCCTACGTAAAAGGAATGGGTAGATTTCCCCCTTATTCATCGGATTCTGTGTTAAAAAAAAGAATTTGAACGATGTCATTCTCATTCTCTTTGGTGATTGTATCATCTGAAGGTGCACATTCTGAAGACAAGACTGGGTCAACTGCTGTCTCGACCTATTGACTTTGGTCCGGTGTGGAATCAGAGGGTTTATCTTCAATTATAGATGCTTCGACCAACAACAAAGGTGTGTTAGTCGGATTGTCAACTAGCGATGGATTTGGCAAGAGTTTCTTGTAGCCAAGAGGAAGTCACTACGGAGAAGCAAGACAATTATCCAAGACTCTTTTAGCTTCATCCAAGAAGGGACAATGGTGGAGGGCATGATCGCCTTCACACAATCTACAAGGAAATTTAGATCTTCCTTTTTTTCCATTGACATCGTTTTCACTAGTTGATGGTGTACCTTCAACATAATCATCAAAGGTTGAAGACACCAGATTGTGCAAGTGAGGGGACTAGTCCCTTAAGATCCACGGGATGTAAGGAAAATCTCGATGATAGTGGTCTCCTTTGCAAATCACACATGGAGATTTAGTTTTGGATGTTGCAATGTGTGAATTTTCGCCAGACAATGCATGGTTGCCCCTTTTCACCATTGGATTCATCTTCTTCTTCTCCTTCCCTTCATCCTTCTTCTCAGCTACGTGGTTTTTACTGTTACTAGCTTCACCAAGCGAAGAGGAAGAAGGAGAAGGAGAAACAAACGAAGTAGAAGGTTGGGGAGCAACTTCAGTATCATCTGGTTGTTGATTTGATTGCTGAGGAATTACGATGTTTTGAACGACAGAGGTTGAGAAAAGCCATACTGGCAGGCTAATTGTGAGTCCTGGAAGGGACAATGTAGCCATATGTGGAGCACCAACATCACTCTAAGGAGAGAAAGGACTAGGATTCCCTCCAAGGGGAAATCCTTGATTGGTGGACTCCACTTTCTCAACCTAAGACTAACAAGGGAACTGTGATGTTATTCTGATTAAAATAAATTTTATGACGCTTTGACACAACTTGCTTTTTCAATTTTTAAGAGTCGAGAAAAAGCTAAAGATGATTCTAGTCACCTTTATTTTTTAATGAGCCTAAAGTGACAAGTGCTCATATGGACCTTTTCTTTTAAGGAGTCTAAGAAGGAATGAAAGTAACTACTCTAGAAATCTAGACAGAGGGATTACCAACCAATCGCAAAACTGTAGAATACTTTTTATGTATGATAATCAATCTTCCCAAATGTTGTGTTCAATGCATTGCGATAGATAGGGCGGCAGACACGACTTCCTAGGGATAAAGGATATATCCTATTATGGTCTCCCAATATATACTCGACAGTACGTGGGAGCACAAGTCCATACTGGCACTTTTCATATCAAAGAGGAGGAATCACCCAACCTACAATGAAAACGATAGTTACGAGGTTTTATGACGCTGGAATACATCTCTAGCCTAGACTTCTAAATGTTCTGCGTTAGGTTCCAAAGCATTTTTATGTTCATTGAGGTTTATTTTACAGTTGATCTTTCTTAAGAAGTTTTGCTTTAAGTTTCACCATGTGATATAGATATGAGATTCCTAAATATGCAATCTAAGATGATAAACAGTCGTTTACTTTCTTTTAGCAATGAAAATCCTAGCTACTAAGGAAAGAGAAATAAAATTCTTTCAACATAGAGCAGAGAGCACACACTACATGCACTTTTCCTAAATCAATTTCTACATGCAGTCTAAATGAAAATGCACATGCATGTATTTGTTTTTCAGTTTCTTTAATGTGTGAATGACAAAAATAAAACTAAGTACAGATCTAAATTACTTTTATTCAAAGCGACACTTCAACAATTTCTTTTCAAAAATGAAAGGAAGTGTTGAACTGGTAAATCCCCTCTGCGGACAGAGGCGATCCCACTATCCCAACACGGGTCTAGCAACAATCACACCACGCTACACGCAGGTTCCTAATTGCATAAATCAGAGATCGATCATGATGATCTACCTGGAATCCAACGCTAGTAGTTGTAGAAGGAATAACGCTCCCATTCCCTTGCTTTGGCTGGTCACAATCCTCACGCTCCACGTAAACGGACACCTGCACAAGCAAAGGACGATACAAACACAAGCGTAAAATCCATTATATGCAATTATATATCGGTCAGAAAAGATACAACTCAAATACCATTGAAAGACACATGAGTGGAACCTTAATGATAGTCGTTCATTAAACAGTAAAAACAGAGAAAGATTACAACCAAAGGGTTCTGACGTTGAACCTCCTCTGACTGGGCAAGCAGCTAAATACGCCTTGCAAAGTGACCTCTTCTCTCTCAATATTTTGGCAGCATAACCCCTCTATAATTTTCAATTCTCACAATCACTCCAGCATGAAATTGGCACTCACAATAGCTCTAGCAAAACTAGTTGGTTTAATGCAGGGTGACAGTCATTTATAGATGGAGGAGGAGGAAGTATGCAGTGTATCCATACACCTACTGAAGATTTAGCATTGTCCCGGAATAGCCACTAAACTTGGTTGTCATGGATAAAAAGATGACACTCGACCACTTCCATGAGATTTTTCCCCAGAGAACTGCATGAGCAATGAAGGAAAAAACACTTCAGTGCGCGCTGGCTAAAAATCATAACCAAATTTGGGTGGCGTGGGCTTTGCTCTATGACAGAGTGTCCATGGACGCGCCCTCTTTGGAGGAACTGAGCCATTGGCACGGGTAAGACACTGTGGACCTGCACTAATGGAAAAAGGGCACTTTTTAGGGCTAAACTGCAAAAGGTGTCTTCAGGGAGTTTGAAGTTCATACTTAGGAGAATCCAATGCAAGTATTTTTAAGTTGTTTCACTGGTCACAGGTCCATAAATGTGTCCTCCAATGTGCGAAAGCAAGGGTAACAGGGACGGTGACCAACGATGACAAATTACTACGTAACACACCCCAATGAAGAATCCCTTTGACCCAAGATGTAGGTCAATGCTTCCTTTAGGTTTCCAATCGTATTTGATCCATGTCTGTAAACCTTTTTCAGTGGGCCATAGTCCCATGAATTTATAGATGATAGCATAGGTCCGCATGTGTTCCCTGTGCACCTGGGAGTGATCTCAGCTTTAGTTTTACAAGGTCCCTTTTTTTTGTCTTTAGTTCCTTAATTTATTTTTTCTTCCTCCTTGTCTTTTGTGCTATTGTTTTCCTTCATTTTGGTCCCTTCTGTCTCCTCATCCATGTTCCTTTTCCCTTCCTCAACAGTACCTCTTTCATTTTCAAGAGGTTTCTTGCCTCTACTGGCAACGACTTCCTTATGGGAGGGAGTGGAGCTCCCTCCTCTGTGACCCTCCATGTGGATCGACCTCTGAAAATTTTAGAAACCCTTGCTGTTCGCACTTCGCCAAGCCAGGACAGGGCATGAAGGACTGATTCATTATGAGTATTTTCAATTAATTGGTGACCGTGTTATTTATTTCTCTTATATGTCAATGATATGTTGTTGATTGGAAATAACAAAGAAATTATCCAGGAATTGATGACCCAATTGTCGTCCAAATTTGACATGAAATCTCTTAGTGCTTGCAAACTATATTTTGGGCATGGAAATTAAACGAGATAGGGAAAAAAGGAAGATCTGGTTAAACCAAAGGAAGTATGTCGAGACAATATTGCAGACATTTAATATGTAGGATAGTAAACTAGTGAAGCTTCTTATTCTTGTTGGTGTAAAGTTATATGTTGAACAGTGTCCCAAAACACAATAAGAGGAAGATGACATGTCTCATGTTCCAAACACAAGTGCAATCGATAGCCTAATGTATGTAATGGTCTGTACTAGACCAAACATTGCACATTCAGTGGGAGTATTGAGTAGGTTTATGTCAAAATCATGGAAGGATCATTGGACAACAGTGAAGTGACTTTTCAAGTATTTGCATGGCACTGGTGATTATGGTTTGTGCTACCAAGAAAGACCAGGATTGGATAGAGTGTTGGAAATCTGTGGATTTGTTGATGCAGAATAGGTTGGAGATATGGAACAAATAATATCTACAAGTGGGTATGTATTTAACCTGTTTGGAGGTGCAATCAGTTGGATGAGCAAGAGACAGTCTATAGTGGCACTTTAACCTACAGAGACAGAATATATGGCAGCCACTCATGCAAACAAGGAATTATTTTGGTTGCAAAGATTATGTTCAAATATGGGGTTGGTACAATGAGCTATAAGGATAGACTGTGATAGGCAAAGTGCAATTTTCTTGGAAAAGAAGCCTTCTTATCATTCAAAGACAAAGCACATTATTGTTCAGTAAAACTTTGTGAGGGATATAGTTGAGGACAAAAAGGTGTTGCTAGTAAAGATGGACACTTTGAAGAATGATGTAGATGCATTGATGAAGTATGTGAGCACTGAGAAGTTTTCTTAGTGTAGAGAAACAATGGGAATTGCGGGGCTAGACCACTGACTAAGCTCTCCTATGGCCCCCCGTGGAAAGAAAACAAAAAGTGGGAGAATGTTGGGTGTGTTCTATATTTCCACGACTAGCCTCACACATGGGGGGACATTAGGCCCCCTTATTTGTTGTGTTGTGTGCAGCAGCAAGGTCACAGGGGGGACAATAGCCCCCCTTGTCAAGGGGTTTGAACAGGGTGGTAGACCCCCTCTACAGGGTTTGGGGAAGCACCCCGATATTTTTTTTTGGACCCTATATTAGGTGGGCAGACCTACCTATGGTTTTGTGCGTGGTTTTCGCACATGGTTTTGGGCATGATGGTTTTCTTCCCATGGTATTTTGTAGATCCGGTTAAGCGAACTAAGGTTATGTTCTAATCTAGGGTTAATGGATTGGGGTTTATGGATGCTTCACACACACACACACATATATATATTGTAACATTGAAAGGAATATAATGAAAAATCAATCTGGTAGTCTAGGTTTTTGGATCTAGGGGAAATCTTTGTGTATATTTTTTTTATGTTTTATGCTCTCGCCATTGTTTATTTTCTGTTTTTAGAATTCATATGAAACTAATTTTTGTATAGGGTTAAAACCTACAAATTAGATGGTACATAGAATCTTGAATTATAGTTTGGTAGGTTACATAAGAGATATTAACTTCCTTTCTACAAGTAGATCTGATAGCTTGATGAATGTTGCAAGATAATGTAGTTTCCTTTCTACAAATAGTTTATCTCTTGTCTTTTCATGAATGGTTTCAATAGAATTTTCAAGTTGAAGTCAATAGAATTTTTCTTGTCATAGTTAGAGGTAGCTTTTGAATTGCACCTTCATTAGCCATCTTTCATTCTAATTTAGTAGGATAAATGGTCTTGGAGAACTACTAATCATATGTCCTAGTTGACAGTGGCATGAGTAGAATCTCATCTATTGTGCATATAACACTATCACCTTGAATTTTGTATGAACCCCAAGTTGATAAATAGAGTTAAGGAGCCCTTAGGAGTTGCAACACTCTTGGTGCAATACCAGGGCTCACAAAAAGGTACTTGGGAGTCACTTGGAAGTAAACCTCAAATTAACCATGTTGAGGAAATTTCAAGGGGATTGAGTTTTTCTACTCTGCCCTTGTGTGTACATCTCATCTATGATTGTCCCCCAGGTTAAATTGTTTTAAGTGGTAAACTGTTAATGGTGTTGGACCCATCAACATTCATGGGATCACACTAGTATGAAGTCCCAACTAGACCTCACATTGTTTGGTGTGGGAGTCCCATTCGGTATGATGTACCGGTTGCCATTGCCTTAAGGATTTTCCTCAACTCTTGCTTGTCAACACAGGAAGTGGTTCGCTTTGTCTTCGACAAGTGAGGTTCATGTGCCTGGTGAGTGTAAGTGTCACTTGTGTTAATAGTTCTTTGATTGTAGAGGGAGAAGGTGAGAGCGAGTTCCAGGTCAATTTGGAATAGTCCCAACGCTACTAGGAACACACAACACAACAGGACATGCACAGCTTCCGACGGAGCAGTTGACACAGATGCGGTAGTCACAACCAACACGATGAGATAACGCGTACAACACTCATGGATCAGTCGAAATGAGTGCAATGATTGTTACAACAAGCTTCGTCTGAAAGGTATGTCTGATGTCCGGGAGAGAAGTCTACATGGGCAAGACATTGTTAACAGCATGTACAACACATTTCCATTAATATATTATGCATTACAACAAATGAAATAGTTCAGATGTAGAACACAGGTTAAAGCAACATGCATTACAAGTGTTAAAGATCGGTCTTAGAATAGATACAATACATGTGTGAAAAAAATTTTGCCTCTTTGCTGGGTGTGGAGCCTGATTATCTTTTGTATTCAAAGGTATCGCTACATTGGACCCCAGTTTGTAATGGGGCAGCAACGCCGCCCATAAAATATTCACTGCATGGGGGGTCCGTGGGGGCAACCTTGTAAAATTGTGTTAGGTCCCTATACTACTAGTGTAACCCCTTATTGTTATTAGTACAATCCCCTTATTATATTGTTGTACCTATGTAGTCCCCATATTGTTACTATTGTGCCCCATAGAAGCCCATTATTGTTATTATTGTGCCCTTATATTATTATTTTTATGTCGGCTCTTATTATATTATGACCCGTTAAACTCCTATATATAGAAAGGAGGTCTTGTCATTTGTATTATCCAAGAATTGTTCATTTGTGTAATGTAAAGGAGGTTTCCCCCTCGAAGAGGCTTATTTCTAAGGCGTTGATCTATCTTTTCTATCTCTTTGTGAGCTGGTTTCATAACATTTGGTATCAGAGCTTTGGATTCTGGGATTTCGCTGCTCCAAACAAGTCATCATGGAATTTTTGCCATAACTTTGTTTCGGCAATGTTTCAGAATCTAACAAAAAACCCCATTTGAGAAGAAATCTCACTAAACCTCAGGACCGAATTTCAGATCTTTTCTCACTATATTTTTGGAGATATCATATGAGGAAGTTAGGGTTTTTGAAAGCTCCAAAATTTCATCTAAAACAGGTCATTGTGGAAGTTTCGCTATAACTTGTTCTCTACAAAGTTTCAGAAGCTAAAACAAAAACCAATTTGACAAAAAAGCGGTCTGAACCTTGGGTCCGAATTTTAGATCTTTTCTCGCTATAATTTTGAATATATGATATGAGGAAGTTAGGTTTTGTGCAGACCCCCGAATTAAATATTAAACAGGTGACCTTGGGAAAATTGTCATAACTCTCTTTGAGCATCAGATTGAAATTTTGTAAGAATTTACAAAAAGAGGACGGACTGTAGTTCTCTTTGTATAATTTTTAGAGCGTAATATTGAAACAATGACACGTGGCACTTCGTACCAGTTCGCTATTCTGAAAAGGTATATAATCAAGTCATCTTGGGAGATTGTGCATAACTCTTTCTTGGAGAATCAAATTTCGATCAGACTGGTGGCATTGGAAAGAGGACATAGAGGGATATGGAAGGCCATGATTTCAGAACTAGAATATCTGAAATTACAGAGTTACAATCATTTCGAGATCGAGCTCCTAAAATCAAGAAAAAAGTGAGATGAGGAAGTTTGATGCCAAGGATCCAGTAAATTGGATACTACAGAAGGAGAAATATTTTGATCTACATGGTGTACCACTGTTACAAAAGGTATGTATTGCATCTAATTATTTAGAACCGAATCAATTTTTATGTTATAAAGGGCTTTGTTCTAAAAAACCACTTCTCACGTGGTCAATTTTCATGGAGTGTTATAGACATTTTTGGGCACTTCAACCCCAATCACAAATGTCCATAAACTGAGGGCTCTTAAGTCCCTAAAAGGTTTGCTTCACTGCCTAAAGGAACAAGGTCAACTGATTACATCATCTCCCAGAAGTTCTCCACTGAAAACTGCTCATAAATGGTCAAAACTGGACCATATTGAAAGCTCCATGCAGAGAGTGCGATGCATATCACCTTCCCGATGTACAGGGTGCGATGCATATTGTTTTTCTCCTCTGTAGGGTGCGATGGTCGGGAATGGACAAATGGCAGGGACCAAAATGTGAGGTGGAAGATCATGGAATCTTCCAGAAGCTTCCCCTCTGACACTTCCCACTCCATTTTCGACCAGGGATGAGTAAGAGATATTCATTCTCCAAGTGGAAGCAGGAACTATCAGAGAGAAGACACTAATCAAGATCCCAAAAGATGACTCACCTCTCTGTAATCATCTATATATGGATCCCTCATCACAGAGATCCGGAGGCTGGAATTTTGTAACTTACAGAGAAGTGTTGTTGGTATTTTGGTGTACATTCATACTGTTGGGTGATTTTTCTTTGCTTGAGGTGAAGAAGGGCTTCTTGGCTAGAGGGTGATGCTGGGTTAGAGCTTCTCATGGTTGTAATCCTCTTGCTACTTTTTATCTGAATAAAGCTATTCTTGTTTCCTTCCATATTCTGGTGTACTTGTTTATATATGCTTGTATATGGTTAACGTACATCTGATCCTACATTATTTATGAATTTAGATCCTTGTTTCTTGCATAGTAGTATGTTAATGTGATTCTACAGGTCCTTCTGAAGCTGAGCAGACAAAGAGCGAGTGGCAAAACTCTATCAAGAAGGAGAGGGAATCGAGCGCAAGACTCAGGTTGGCCCTCTTGGTTCTCCTCTCATCTATTTTCATAAAAGGAATCAATAGTAGACTTTGATTGTTTGTTTCTAAGATAGCCACCCATCTTAGTGGCAATAGTAGCATCTGTGTGGACACCATTCCCATATAACAAAATGGAGACTCCGCTGGGGAGCAACTAGATTACTTGTTAGCCTATCTATCCTTGTTTCTTTTATAAACATACAGAAGGAGCCTGAAGTCAAGCCAGCTAGCCTTCAAACTGCATTTGTCATACAAATGCAAAGTAGATCAATGTTGCTTCAGTCAATCTCTGGGTTTTGTTTATAAATTAAACAATAGTTCTGCAAGCAATCTAATTGCCCTGAGTGGTGGCTTTAGTAACCTCTTAAATCACCCTTGTGTTTTTACATACATTGATCTGTACTTATTCAACTTAAACACCTGAACTAAACTACAAACTGTGAGTGAAGTCTTGTTCAAAGTCTCGCACTATAACCATCACACCCTACCTTCAAGGCAGCCTGTATGCATCGCCCTTCCTAAATGGAGTAGGTGTGCTGCATACTGAGTTCATGGTGTAACAGGTGCGATGGTTAGGGAGGACTGATTTTACCCTCCGACTGTGGATTTTTCTCACTGCTTTCAGTCTTATTCAAGAGTTTTTTCTGTCTGTAATCAGTGTACTTCTATGAATACCCCCTTCTCTAGCATTATTCTACCTCCTTAGTGGAAAGAACTATAAACGTTTTTTATGTATTGTGCATCATTTTAGTTCTCTTTTGCAAAAAGTAACATAGTCAAACTATCGTCTCTAGATCTGAAAGTGTCGTCGCTGTCGTTTTCAGTTTTAGAAAGAAATCCCATTATTTTAGATAGTTGATTATACAATTATTATTGCATAGAATTTGCATTACTAGTTTTAAAGTGTCGAAAAGCAATTTCCATTTCAAAATCGCAAAGTGTCTCTCTTGCTTTCACTTCATTTGAAAAAGAATTTTGTTGAGTACAGTCGCTTTAAAAGTAATTCAGTTTTGCACATAGTTTTCTTAGTGTCATTTACACATTAAGAGAGTTGAAAACCAATACATGCATGTGCATTTGCATCTTGAATGCTTGGCTTGATTTAGGATTGTGCATATTAGCGTGTGCTCTATGCTTTGTGAAGAAAAGATGCTTGACTTTCTTCCCCTTAGTAGCTAGGATTTTCATTGCTGAAAGAAGATAAAACGTCTGGTTATCATCTTAGACTGCATTTAGGAATTATACATACATCACGTGGTGAACCTGAAAGGAAAACTGCTAAGCAAGATCAACTTAAAATAAATCTCAAGAATCTAACAATGCTTTGGAACTTAACGCAACATCTAGAGGTCTAGGCTAGAAATGTATTCTAGCGTCGTAAAGCCTGGTAACTGTTGCTTTCAGTGCTGGTTGGGTGATTCCTCCACTTTGAGATGATAAGTGCCAGTACGGACTTGTGCTCCCATGTATCATCGCGTATATATTGAGAAACCACTATAGGCTGCATCCTTTATCCTTAGGAAGCCGTGGCTGCTGCCCTATCGATCGTAATGCACCGAACACAGCATTCGGGAAGACTGACTGTCGTACCGTAAAAAGTATTCTGTAGTTTTACGATTGGTTTGGTAATCCTCTCTGCCTAGATCTCCAGAGAAGGTCATGTTCTCCTTTTCATACTCCTTAAAGGAAAAAGGTCCTCTGAGCGCTTGTCACTTCAATCTCAATAAAATTGAAACGCGACTAGAGTCATCTTTTGTTTTTTCTCGACTCTTTAAAATTGAAAAAACAAGTTGTGTCCAAGCATACTAAAAAAATTATTTTAATCAAAATAACGTCACAAATTCCCCCGTTGATCTTCAGGTTGGAAAAATGGGATTCTACAACCAAGGATTTCCCCGTGAAGGAAATCCTAGTCCCTTCCTATCTTGGGGAGATGTTGGTCCACCCCATATGGCCACTTTCTCACTTCCAGGATTGACAATTGGTTTGCCAGTCTCGCTCTTCTCTACCTCTATCGTTCAGAATCCCACAATTCCTGAACAGTAACTAGCAACTAGACGACACTAGAGTTTCCTCCCAATCTTCTACTTCATCTGATTCTCCTTCTCCTCCTTCCTCTTCGCTTGAAAAAGCCGATAAAGCTAAAATTCAACTGAGAAGAAGAAGAACCAGAAAGAGAAAAAAGAAAAGAAGAAAAAGGAACCAAAATCGAAAGGGAGCAACCAAGTATCATCTAGCAAAAATCCACACACCACACAGTCAAAACCTAAATCTCCTTGCGTCATTTGCAATGGAGACCACTATCACCGAGCTTGTCCCTGCATCCCTCGGATCTTAAGGGATTGGTCTCCTCATTTGCACCATCCAGTGGCATCAACCTCTGGCGATCATGTTGAATGCTCACTGTCAACCAGTGAAAGTGAAGCACATGGACAAAGAAGGAACCCTAAACTTCCTTGTAAGTTGTGTGAAGGCGATCACGTCGTCCACCGTTGTCCCTTCCTTGAAGAGGCTAAAAGAGTTTTAGATAATCGTCTGATTTCACCGTTACGAATTCCTCCTAGATATCAAAAACTCTTGCCGATTCCTCCACCAGTTGAAAATATGGCTGGACCATCCTTGTGGTCATCCAAAGCACCTAACGTTGAAAATGAACCTTCGGAATCCATACTAGACGAAAGTCAAAGGGTCGATACGGCAGTTGACCCGGTATTGCCTTCAGAGTGTTCATCTTTGAACGATACTGTCACTGAAGAGAAGGAGAATCACACTGTTCAAATTCTTTTCATCAACACCGACTCTGATGAGCTTGGGGGCAATCCTCCTGTTCCTTTACCGCAAGAAGGAAGGTCATCAAAGTCCTATCCGGCCGTCTATTCGGTCCCACCACTAAGCCTTTGACTGGAATCTACTAGGCAAACCCCGTTTACCAGCTAGTGTACCATTCAAAATTATTGCACAAGCTTACAGAATGGTCATGGTTGGTACCATCATTGATGAAGGGGCTTCTGTGAGTATCCTTTCCTCAACTTCTTGGAAAGCGCTTGGTTCGCCATCACTTTTTCCTGAAATGAGAAATCTAACAGGCTTCGACAAAGGAACCAGTCGACCTTTAGGGATCCTTCCAAATGTGACCATTACTTTGAGAAGGAAAATTGTTCGCATGAACATTATGGTAGTTCAAGGACCTTTAGATTACAATCTACTCCTTGGACGCGACTATATTTATTGCATGGGAGCCGTCGTCTCCTCACTCTTTAGAGTAATGTGTTTTCCGCACAAAGGGAGAATGGTCAAGCTCGTATACCAAATGTCATTCCCTAGTTCACACATCGCAAATAGTCAAATGCCATCCCTGAATGGTCTTTTCACGCAAGAAATGTCTCATTGGTCTCCAGTCCATCCACCTGATGAGCGTGAGTGATTTAGGAAGATGTGACTGAAACCCAGGGGGCATGCACCCTGGTCTGTTTCAGCAAGAAAACCTTGGGTATAGGGTTGATTTCCGTGAGGGATATATGACTAGTCTGGCGAACCCGTCCTCACAGGAAAATAGGAACAGACTGGAATAAGATACCTTCATTAAGGTTATGCCAGGCGATAATGCTCCCCTTTGTCTGTTTCGATATACATTGCCGAGAAAGAATTTTATCTGCTACGCTTATAGAACTTTCTTGGTAACCTGGAAATTTTTCACTATACTTGGGGGCATGCAAACCTTTTCGCATGCAAGTGAAGAGCAGCGATTTATTTTTTAAATTTGTAGGACCTCTAACCCTTTAAACCTGTAAGGCTAGTCGTTTCCTAACTTGCATAAAGAAAGGATCCGTGGCAAAGCTTTAGAGATGTAAGCCACTTCAAAATAGCATCTCGAGTGAGACATTTTTATCATACGACTGGCAAGCAATGTTGTCGCAGAGTTCAAGCTCGTTAAAAAATAAACTCTCCATGAGAAGTTTTAGCGCATAGTTCAAGCTCATTAAAAAATAAACATAAGTCATGAGCAAGTGTTTCTCCCCGCGTTTAAGCTCATTAAAAAATGAACGGGTAAATAACCATTGTGAATGCCTTATAGCCAGCTTTTGAGCCTTGGTCGTGTTCTCGCCATCACCTCCACTCTGTTTTTAGCTGATCGTTCACCCCCATATGATTGTTTACCCCTTTGAGGAACATCTACAAAGAGTGATTCTGCTAGCCATCCTTGTAACACTACCATGATTGGAAAATTCCAAACCTTACCTGGAATCAACTACTACTCGAAACCATCACTCGTTCCTCGAAAATGAGTCTTCTTTAAGCTCATTTTACCTGACTCGTAAAATATGAAAAGATTGTCGAGCGATTGGCCTCTCCGGCTCGTTAAAAGGCATCAGAAGTGCTATCCATCCTCTAGATTTTAATCTTTTTGGACCTGAGGGATTATTACACGAAAAGATCGAGCACTTGTCTTATTCAGCTCATTAAAACTATAGAAAATTCATCCCTTTTGTATTATTTTACGCTTTTTCGGACTCAAGGGATTATACAATGAAAAAGAATCTTCAGAGTCTTCTTTCCGTTTCTTTCAGACTCTCTAAAATTGAAAGAGACTGAGTTATCTTTGTCATTAAACTCGTTAAAACTAAATAGCGAAAAACTCATCCAACAGGACGAGAACGAGTTTCACTGTCGCTAGGCTCGCTAAAATATAGCGACAGGTTCGCTCGAAGGGCGGATTATAGAACAAGCATATGTTATCCTCCTCAAGCTTGACAAAAATAAAGAGGTAATGGTCAACAATGACTGGGGAAAATTGGGAAATTAGGAAGAAAACAAGAAGAAACTTTATTGGTAGCAAGTCACTCTTGAACATGACACTTTCCTTCCGTATCCATGCCAGGTTGGGTTTTTCCGTTCACTGGTCTTCACCATTGGTCCATCACACCATCCATCTCTGGGGTTAACAATACCAATCCATCGTCAGTGTCATCGATATGTTCAAGAGAAGTCATTTAAACAATTCACCTGAGTCTCACCCACTGCAATACATTCATGCTTCATTCCTACATGACCGCCACCCTGAACCCCATATCGTCAATTTGTTTTCACCTCCAAAATCATTTGCTTCGTTCCATGTCGTTGATGTGGGATTCATTAAGGCCCTCCTGCGACGGGTCGCTTCTTGTCGACATCAGCTCATTATCCAAGAAGTTGACTTAGGAACAACCCTTTCAGTACTTTTAAGCTTGCATGCCTCAATGGCAAGTTTCTCACTTTCGGCGACAGGTTTACATCAATGGCCTTCGACCGAGAGATTTTGTTTGGTGTTTGACGCCATGTCCTTTTTCACACCACGTGAATTGTACTGTAGTACCTTGAGGGTCATTTTCATTTTTGGTGATTCCCCTCGCACCTATTAACAGCTTACATCATTGGCTAGTAATCAGGCGATGTCTTTCCATGTTCGACTCCAAAAAAAATTTCACATGGATCGACTTGTACTCCAAGTGAAGATTGGTCGAGTTTGAAGACCCTGGATCTAGTTTCATCCATCCAGGCTGCGATATATTCAGGAATATAAAAACATCCAGTGCACATCATTATCGATTAGATGATCATCCAAATCAAAGGATGATGTGTCCATATCATCAATCTGTCACACAGACGATCGTCTATCCTATGTACATGAAAATGAGTTTATAAAGCTGAGCATGGGAATGCCTGCCTCAGCCAGATCATAAAAAAAAAATGTTGTCAAATAATGTATTGTATTGTATCTTATTACAGGTCACCCCCCAGCTCAGAAAAACTTCAGATCCTCATAGTAAAGCATTTCACCCGACATCAAAAACGATTAATTACCTCATGCTTTAGGGGGAAATTGTTATAGACATTTTTGGGCACTTCAACCCCAATCACAAATGTCCATAAACTAAGGGCTCTTAATTCCCTAAAAGGATTGCTTCACTGCCTAAAGGAACAAGGTCAACTGATTACATCATCTCCTAGAAGTTCTCCACTGAAAACTACTCATAAATGGTCAAACTAAGGACCATACTGAAGCTCCATGCAGAGGGTGCGATGCATATCACCTTCCCAATGTACAGGGTGTAATGCATGTTTTTCTCCTCTGTAGATGTGCATGGCAGGAATGGACAAATGGCAGGGACCAAAATGCGAGTGAAGACATGGAATCTTCTAGAAGCTTCCCCTCTGACACTTGCCACTCCATTTTCGACCAGGGATGAGTAAGAGATCTTCATTCTCCAAGTGGAAGCAGGAACTATCAGAGAGAAGACACTAATCAAGATCCCAAACGATGACTCACTTCTCTGTAATCATCTATATATGGATCCCTCATCATAGAGATCCGGAGGCTGGAATTTTGTAACTTATAGAGAAGTGTTGTTGGTATTCTGGTGTACATTCACAGTGTTGGGTGATTTTGCTTTGCTTGAGGTGAAGAAGGGCTTCTTGGCTGGAGGATGATGCTGGGTTAGAGCTACTCATGGTTGTAATCCTCTTGCTACTTTTTATCTGAATAAAACTATTCTTGTTTCCTTCCATATTCTGGTGTACTTGTTTATATATGCTTGTATATGGTTAATGTACATCTGATCCTACATTATTTATGAATTTAGATCCTTGTTTCTTGCATAGTAGTATGTTGTTGTGATTCTACAGGTCCTTCTGAAGCTGAGCAGACAAAGAGCGAGCGGCAAAACTCTATCAAGAAGGAGAGGGAATTGAGCGCAAGACTCAGGTTGGCCCTCTTGGTTCTCCTCTCATCTATTTTCATAAAAGGAATCAATAGTAGACTTTGATTGTTTGTTTCTAAGATAGCCAACCATCTTAGTGGGAATATCAGCATCCGTGTGGACACTATTCCCGTGTAACACGGAGGAAATGATAGCACATTATGAGGATACAAAGAGAAACACCTTCTTTAGCTAATTGATAAATCTCAAACAAAAGTGTTCAATGGTAGAGCACACTGAAGACTTTCAAAAATTGAACATAACGGAAAATGATATTCCAAGCAGAGGATTGGTATCTCCATAGGGACATTAAAGGATAACATTCAACATGATGTTTGTCTTTGGGAAACAAATTCATTGGAGAAGGCATTCAGGTTGGCAAGAAAAGTGGAAATAAAAATTTTGGAAACAAGGAATTCTACCCCTCACAACTATAAACATGGAAGTGTTGTTTCTCCTATCCTTCCGCAACCTACAAGGGTGACACCACAACAATTGCAAGAAAAAAGAGAAAAAGGGATTTGTTACAATTGTGATAGCAAATGCACTAAAGGTCATAAGTGTGCTGAGAAGAAATGAATTTACATAGATTATGAAGAGGAGAAAGAAAAGGATCAAGAAACATCAAAAGAAGAGGATATACACCAGCAACCAACCCCAGATAAAGAAGAAATGAATCTGACCATATCTTGTAAAGCATTGGCAAGAATTACCACTCCTCAAACTCTCAAGATACAAGGACATATCAAGAAGAAAAAGGTTCAAGAAGTGAAAGATCACATCGAGAAAGAATAAATGAATCCGACCATATCTTGTAATGCATTGGCCGGAATTACCACTCCTCAAACTATCAAGATAAGAAGGACATATCAAGAAGAAAAATGTTCAAGAAGTGAAAGATCACATCAAGCATCAAGAAATGAATCTAACCATATCTTGTAAAGCATTGGAAGAAATTACCACTCCTCTAACTCTAAAGATAGAAGAACATATCAAGCAGAAAAAAGTTCATGCAGTGAAAGATCACATCGAGCATCAACAATAGGTTCTCCAAATTTTAAAGGATAATGCCACTTTGGTGCAGAATCGAATGAAACAATAAGTAGATCAACATCGCAGTGAAAAATGTTTTGATGTAGGTGATTGGGTATTTTTACAGCTACATCTCAAGAAAGCTATTTATGAGAAGGAAATGTTGGCAATACTACGTGCACTTAAGAAATGGCAACCTTACCCAATGGGAAGACACTTCAAGATAAAATGGATCATGATAGTCTTAAATAATTTTTAGAACAAATATTATCTTTAGAAGAACAGAAAAAATGGGTCAAAAATATGTTGGGTTATGACTTTGACATCATCTATAGAAAAGGGAAGCAAAATTTTGTTGCAGATGCACTCTCAAGAAAGAATGAGGATGTGAAAGCATTGTTTTGTGCTATTTCTATTATCCAACCAGATTGGATAAATGAAGCAAGGGATGAATGGAAGAAGGATGAAGAAGTGTGGCCACTCATTCAAAAGTTGCAGAAGATCCCAATTCAAACAATATTGTGGGAACTTTAAGAGGAAGGAAAAGTCATATTGGAACCTGGAGCAGTCATAGAAACAAGAACCCAACATCTATGAAATCAATCAATTTCAGAGTATCTCATCAAGTGGAAGAACTTACCCGCTGAAGATTCCACATGGGAGGACAAGAATTTTATACAAAAGCATCAAGAACTGCTCAAGTGTCGAGGACAACACCTTTTGAAGGAGAGGGGCATGTTAGGCCCCTATACTACTAGTGTAACCCCTTATTGTTATTAGTACAACCCCCTTACTATATTGTTGTACCTATGTAGTCCCCATATTGTTACTATTGTGCCCCATAAAAGCCCACTATTGTTATTACTGTGCCCTTACATTATTATTGTTATGTCGGCTCTAATTATATTATGACCCCTTAGACTCCTATATATAGAAAGGAGGTCTTGTCATTTGTATCATCGAAGAATTGTTCATTTTTGTAATGCAAAGGAGGTTGCCCACTCGAAGAGGCTTATTTCTAAGACGTTGATCTATTTTTTCTATCTTTTTGTGAGCTGGTTTCATAAAAAATTGCCTTGTAAAATGTTCTAATTTCGTAGTCAACCTAGGTTGTTCGTTAGACGGAGATCTGATGGTAGAATTTATGTTTAATTTAGGGTTTTTCCCTAGAAAGCAACCCCTCCCTATATATGACGGAATTGTATTGTGTCTATGTAGATCTGTATTCTGAGTGAGGGAGAGGAGATTGAGAGAAAAGAGGCAATTACAGAGGATCTGTTGTAGGTTGCATCTCTTCAATTTGATGGATAATATAAAAGGAAACACTGGTTGTTTCTCTATGGAAGTAGCCCAAACTGGGTGAACCACGTATATCTGTGTCTCTCTTGTTTTATGCATTTTCTGTGTTTATATTTCTACAATATTTTATGTGTTCCGTTGCTCTATAATATATAATTTTATAACACTGTTAGCAAGCTTCTGAATAAGAAAAAGTTCCAAGACACATCGTTACACCATACATCACTAACCCCGAATGTAGGGTGTTGGAGTCACTACTTACTCCTTAAAGAAAAGATTACAGACTCTCTTGGCTATGTGGAGGAGCTGAGGTGAAAAGTCTTGTACATGTATAAAGGAAGGGGTATTTATAGCCAAGGGTGAAACTGATCCTTGTGGTTGTTCAACTACCCTCATGACCATTTGACTTACATGACTCTTTGCTCAACAAGTGGGTCTCTTGGACTTCCATGTTACATCACATTGATTGACAACAAGCCCATAGTGGAGATGTGGGTGACATGACTCATGATGTAACTTGACATGACTTGACATGACAATGTTGGTACATTTGTGTTGCTGCTGGAGTGCATGTTGAGTTGTAGTGCTTCTGGGTGATGGATGTCTTCATGGTGTATCATAGCTTCACCTCTGCATGGCAAAGTGCACGGGGTCTTCAATGGTCCATGGTTCACTTGATGAAGCTTTAGCATGTTGTTCCTTGCTTGCATGTTGGAAGGCTTGACAGGCTCATATATTCATGAAGGTGCATGTTCGTCACGTTTTTTTGTTTTGCACACATCATTCGTTCATCCTCTGGTGAACCTATCCTTCTACATGTGCTCCCTTAGTTCATCCTGTTCATTGTCTTGCAATGTTTGTTGGTGTACCTATACTTGCAGTCACTCGTGAAGAGACGACATCAAATCTAAAACCTCCTAGTCTACCATGATGCATGATCATTTCGGATGCAGGTGATTGAGAGAAGCAGCAAGGTTGTGAAGCGGGATGATGTTTCCAGGCACTGTTAATGAAAACTATGCAAGACTCACTGAGTGATGGAGACGAGAAATCTGAGTCGACAATGACTGTTTATAAGGTCTAGCTCAATTGGGAGGAAAAATTGCACAAATTTTGGGAAGGACAATCTAGACTGCTAGAAGGCAAGGTAGGGATGCTTTGCACATTTTTCAAAACGAATGGGCAGCGGGGGCTGGACAACCAGATTTGTGCAATTTTCTAGAGGAACAGGTCAGGCTTCATAAAGGGACAATATGCATAGATTGCACATTTTTTGGGGGGAACTGCCTAGGAGACTAGCAGCAAAAACTGCGCAATTCCTAGAGGGAACTACCAATTGGCTGTTGGGGTCACTGGCAGCCAAAAATACGCAATTCCCAAAGGGAACTGGTAGTTGGATGTGGAGTCACTAGCAGTGGAAACTACACAATTCCTAGAGGGAATTCACAGTTTGCTACTAGGGGCTGCTGGAAAGGAAAATTGCACCAAGGCCGGGAGGCCAGCCTGCTGATCATCTATGCACAATTTTTGAGTTGATCTGATTGATGGGTAGTGGAAATCCTGCTCATGAACATTGCTTAATTTCTGAGATAAACAATTGGTCGACTATCGAGATGACTGAATGGGAAAACTGCGCAAATTTTTGAGGGAGACAGGGACGAGCACTTGGTGTCTTTCCGGCCTGTCTGCGCAATTTCCTTAGTTAGCTGAGCAAGTAAGGTCAGTGGCCTTCACACAATTTTTAAGGGGAGTCATACCTGAGGTGACTATCAGTCTGACTATCTGGGTGGCTAGCTGATTGAATTGCTTGCAGGCAGCACAACTTGAAAAGAGTAGCTTGGTGCCTCTACACTATTCTGTTGATAGACGATCGAGCCGATGGTAGGGTGATAGTCCGACTGTCAGAGAGGATTCTAGTCGTTATAACTTCAGCAAAAATGACTAAGTGTTTAAACAATCAAAAGATACATAGCTGATCATATAAACACACATTCACACGACTCAATGATGAAACGACCCAAACCATCCAGACACACATGTTCAACATGACTAACCAATGGTGCAAGTGACAATCGTGACGCTTGTAATTTATTGTTCATTGATCAAGGAGACACTTGCGCAACATTGAATGTGACTCTGTGTGTGAGTGCAACGGATGCTTTCATAGTGAACACAACAATCACATACAAAGTGAAGACTTTGAGCATAACCAGAACTTGGTCGCAAGCATGAATTAGACATCATCATGCAATGACTTGAATGTAATGAAAAAGCAAGGCGGATGTAAATACTCACATGAGTTCACAGAGTGAACTTGAGTGTGTGTATTCATCAAGTGAAACTCATAAGGCAGGTTCTGAAATTGGTGCAAGCCAAAATTTTGGAGGGTGGTAGTAGCTGCTACAACACTTGGCAACACACTAGTAGAACTCCAGCTTCTCTATTTCAGTTCATTGCTAGCATAGAGCCTTGGTATTTAAGAGAGTATTGAATCATTGTGTGGGTTACTTCATTTTCCCCACTTATCCCATGGACATACATGGTTCACCCTTTTCCAACTCAGTCAAACATAATCAAAAGTTCAACTTAGATCTCAGTGTTTCAAATCTGCGACGGGTAGTTTAGCTCACGAGTTGAAGGCTTTTAGAGTATAAGTTTTCATCTCTGGTGTTGCTCTAGTACCAACAGGCTTGGACAGTACCCCGACAGAGTCACGTAGGAACACACACATTGCTCCATTGCTAGCGAGCCTGGTCAGTACCCCGGAGGAGTTGCATGCTTCACCTCTCTGTGTAGGAAGCCTTGTCTCCTTTTGCCTTTATATTTTTCAAGAGGACAATGCATAGGAACTTATTACTTTTGTGGCAGAAGAGGGATCCCAACTTATTGAGAGAAAAGGAGGTTGTTCCTTCAAAGAAGCATGTAAGACCTCTGACATAGGTTTGCTCATTTAGATTTCCCCATTCTTCGTTTCTACTAGTTGGATAAACTTGAACACACAGAGAAAAAGGTTGAGTACAGGCATGGGGCTTCCCAGTGTGGACATAGGTTCATGGTTGGACCAAAACTTCCCTTGTATATGGTTCATATTTTCCATTAGGACTTCATTGACTGAAAGTTACAACCAAGCATAGTGAAGGCAGACACAAGACTAGCCAAGTGTTGCAGCGTCACAAGTTTCCTCAAATTTCAGCCAAATACTCTATTCAAAATCCAGAACATAGTAGTTGGGAGCACTTATTTCCAGAAACAAAAATAATAATATATAAAACAAGCAAAATGAACGTGAACAAAAATAGTAAGCAAAATCAAACAAAGTGACAAAAAAGGTAATAAGCAAAACAAACCAAATGAAACAACAAGAAGCAAGCAGACTATGCATATGGAATAGGTGCGGCCCGACCTACTAAAAATAAATTTTGAGATCTTGGCCATTGGTAGGAAGGTTGTCAATCCTCTTGCCCAGTGATTTCAAATGATACATGTGTGGGCCAAGCTTCTCGTAGACTAGTGCAAGTCCATCAGGCTCCGCTACTGGAATATGGTGGCATTCTAGAAGACCTTCAAGTGAAGACAACACCATTGTTTCAGGTACTTTGTGCAACATGGGCTCGAATGATGGCATGGGGTAGTTGTTTTTATTCCGAGAAGGGTTCAAGTTTTTGAATTCAATGCGTAAGCATATTTTCCCAAATTTCTTACGTGCAAGATTTGAATTAGAAAACCAATTATGATGACAAACTTTGCAAGTAATCCAAGAACTTAAAATGTTAGTCAATATTTTGGGTGAAAGGAGTGCAAACAACATGTATGTGTTACCTGTTCTTCGCTACAATGGGTTGTCTCCTCCTTTACCTAGAATCTCATGTTGGATTGCTCATGTGTAGTATGTACTTAGGTTATCATCTACTCATGTAGACCCATCCCGGTACTGTTCGATCAAGTGGTCAACAATTTGTTGTTGATGTAGTGTGTAGCTTGTATCGAGATTGTTCATCTTCGGATCATGGTAGGTATCTAGGTTGCTTTGTTCATTCATAGTCTTGGTCCTTTGTGTGTTGAGCATGAGTGCTTCATACTCAACATCATTGTTTGTGCCTTTGAACTTCACGCAACCTGAAATCATGCATTCTCTGTTGTTTTGGACGACAGAGGTACACTCAGTCCTTGAGCCATCATGTGTTTATGATTTGTCAGGACTCATGGCCCACAATTCATCTATACATGGTCTATTTGGTGTGCTAGTACTCTTGCTACTACTGTTGCTACTACTACTGCTACTATCAGAAAAATAAATTGTACCAATTTCATTACCATCAGTTAGGTAAGGAAGGAGTCCCAACTGCGCGTATGATGAGGTTGGAGCTAGCATTGTAGGATAACACTCCAATGCCTTTTCTAGGAGGCAGTTGCCAAACATGATTTCTTTGAATACCAACAGTTCGTTGTTGCCATTAAGGGGAGTGACATTGTGTTTCACGTACCTCTCGAATAACACCTAGATTTGGTTGCATCTCCACTTGTACAGAAGCCACATGTGAGACCAATGTGTAGCAAATATCCATCTAGCTTGCTGGACTAGTCTCTACTGAGTAGCAGGCCATATGCTTTTAGTATGTCCACAACAACTATGTTGATGCATTGCTGGACTCGTCTGTCATAAGATAGTCATATGATCACATATCGCAGTTCACCAATGGTTGGTACTAATGTTCTATCAAATTAGATGATTCTCGTAGATGTTTCGCTCCATCATGCATTGATCTTCTTGGTAATGGAGAGTAACATGACGTTGGCTGCCGCGCCGGAATCAACCAGACAGTTGTGAACATTGCAGTTGAAAATTTTAAAAGATAGCAGGAATGGGGTGAAACCTAAGTGTGATTCTTCCATCTAGAGTGTATTGATCACAATGGAAAGTGATCCAAGAGGTGGGCTTGCTCCCTTGCTGGTAGACGTTGTGTTGTCTGTTGTTGTCTATCCCACTGCACACAGTAGGATATCTCACTGACTCTGGATCTTAGCCAACTCGAAAAAATTGATCTTTGCTCAAGTTTTCTTCATGTCATCTACAATGTTGTAGTCCAGAAGTGGTAGACTTACCAAGGTGTCTGGGGTAGAATAGATGTTCGTGTTGTCTGGTAAAGTTTTTTGCAATTTTCTACTCATGGAAGTGCGCTTGCCCACCATTGTCTTCCCAGACTTGTTTTGTGTTTCCTGCTTTGGGGCGGTCGGTGGATCAGCGTTCCTTATCAACAGTGTGACCTTCTCTTGCATTTCCCCAAGTGTAGGGGGAGCCCCTTTACTCCTAAGGTTGTAACGGTCATTTTGTCTTAGGGGATGCTTCTCGGTGTTTGTCTTGGGCACTGCTTGCAAGCACTAATATGTGTTCACCACATGCCCAGAACTTCATGCTTGAACAGGTGCAATACCTTTGTCATAATCTTTGTCATCGTGCTACCTCTACTTACTGCTCTCTACATCAAGTGTATGACTATATATCGATTTTGTGACTCTCTTCCAGTTCGAACAGAAGTTCTTAGGGTGATGTTCTTCATGGAACAAATAGAACTCAAGATTTGTGCACTAATTGACATTGAACATAGAGCTCTGCGCATTTTCTTGAGTGTACCAATTGCTTCCTGATGAGTTGCTTCCCTATCTCTGTCTAGGTGGATAGCTCCTTACAAATGTGTTTGTTTTCCATTGCTTAAGCTCAGACACTTCATTTGTTCATTTCTTGATGAGGTGAGTGAGGGTTTTAATATCATTCACTTCCTTGTCTCTACCCTTTCTCGCCATCGCTTGGGACTTCATGCTTGCATCTTTGGAATCCTTTGTTGGTTCATCATCCTTGATGAGTCCAATCACGCACATGTATTTTTCGACAACAATAGCCTCTTCATAGTTTTCTGAGAGTGTTGGTTTCACAGCTTGCTTGATGAACTGTGCAATGCTAGTCGGCAGTGTGGACATGTAGTAATCAACAATGATGGAGTCATGAGGTTTGGTGTCTGTTGCAAATTTTTTCAATATGCGTGTAAACCTCTGGTTGAAATATTTTACCTTTTCTTTCCCCTCCATCTTCAGGCTACCCAACTATTTCAATAACATAGCTAGGGTCTTTTCATTAGCAAAATTTTCAAGGAACATGTGTTCGAATGCACCCTAGTTCTGTATGGAGTTTGGTGGAAGGATGTGATACCACGCAGCTGCGCAACTGTCGAAGGTACATGTGAACAATCTACAAGCTATGTCATCATGTCGTACCTAAAGGGTCAGCAACTATAGGTATAAGTTGTCCAAATGATCTTCTGCCTTCACTCTACTATTAGGGTTGAACTTGATGTTCATTCTCTTCGTTCACCTTGGCATCTTGTGCAGAACAATTGGGAGAGCCAATGGTCCCTGGGTCATCCATTCAAGATTTAGTCAACCATATCTTCTTCTTCATCATCCTCTTCCTCTCTTTTAGAGTCTGATGGTTCTAACTTTGAGTCTGTTGGTTCGTCTCGAACTCCACATCCTTTGTTGCCTTCCCCTCCACCTCCTATAGCAAAGTCGCATCCCAAGATCACAAGAGTGTCTTGTTTGCCTTGCCAAAATATTGAAGGTTCCTCTCCATATTCAATAGCTTCTACCATACCTTCAACTGTGGCAAGGACTGCTTCTTCCACTGATGACACAACAACTCTCATGGGAGTGGATTTTGACTTCTTTGATGCATATGGAAGGTGTTGTATACCGGGGATCAATCTGACAGCTTTCACGAACTAGCGGGTGATAAGATGAATGAAGCGAAGGTGTTGATATGGAATATCCTGTTCAATTTTGGGAGGTGAGGATTAACCAACTATAGATTTGTGTGTAGGTAAGAGGGAGTGTGAATTATTGCCTTGACCAGATGGTTGATGAGTGAGTGTGAGGGGAATTTTAGCCATGCACAATTGGTTGCCCTCCTTCTAGCGGCAGAAATGTTGACAGTGCTGGACCCTCAAACATTTAGGGGATCACCCTAATATGAAGTCCCAACTAGACCTCACACCATTCGGTGTGGAAGTCCCATCCAGTATGATGGCCTGGTTTCCATTGTCTTAAGGATTTGCCTCAACTCTTGCTTGTCAGCACAGGAGAGTGGTTCGCTTTGTCTTCGAGAAGTGAGGTTCACATGCCTGGTGAGTGTAAGTGTCACTTTTGTCAATGGTTCTTTCACTGTAGAGGGAGAGGGTGAGAGTGAGTTCCAGGTCAACTGGGAACAGTCATAACATTGCTAGGAACACACAACACAATACGACATGCACAACTTCTAATGGAGTAGTCCACACAGATGCGGCAGTCACAACATACAAGGTGAGATAATGCATATAGAAGTTATTGATCAGCCCAAACAAGTGCAACGGTTGTTACAACAAGCTTCATGTGAAAGGTTTGTCTGATGTCTGGGGGAGCAGTCTACATGGTGAGACAACGTTAACAACATATACAACACATTTCCATTAATAGATTATGCATTACAACAAATGAAAGAGTTCATATGTAGAACACGGGTTAAAGCAACATTCATTACAAGTGCTAAAGATCAGTCTTAAAACAGATACAATACGTGTGAAATGTGTTGGCCTGTTAGCCGATTTCTGAATTAAGAGAAAGTTCCAAGACACATCATTACACCATACATCACTAACCTTGAGTGCTGGACATTGGAGCCACTACTTACTCCTCAAAGAAAAGATTACAGACTCTCTTGGCTATGTGGGAGGAGCTGAGGTGAAAAGTACTATACATGTACAAATGAGGCGGTATTTATAGCCAAAGGTGAAACTGACCCTTGTGGTTGTTCAACTACCCTCATGACTGTTTGACTTCCATGACTTTTCGACTTACATGATTCTTTGTTCAACAAGTGGGTCTCTTGGACTTCAACGTTACATCACATTGATTGATAACAAGCCCATAGTGGAGATGTGGGCGACATGACTCATGATGTGACTCAACATGACTTGACATGACAATGTTGGTACATTTGTGCTACCGCTAGAGTGCATGTCGAGTTGCATTACTACTGGGTGATGGATGTCTTGATGGTGTATCATAGCTTCACCTCTGCATGGCGAAGTGCACAGAGTCTTCAATGGTCCTTAGTTCGCTTGATGAAGCTTTAACATGTTGTTCCTTGCTTGCATGTTGGAAGGCTTGATAGGCTCATTTGTTCACAAAGGTGCATGTTCATAGCATTCATCTGTTTCGCATGCATCGTTTGTTCATCCATTGGTGAACCTGTCCTTCTACATGCGATCCCTTCATTCATCCCATTCACAATCTTTCCATGTTTGTTGGTGTACATGTACTCGCAGTCACTCATGATGAGATGACATCAAATCCAAAACCTCCTAGTCTACCATGACGCATGATCATTTCGGATGTAGGTGACTAGGAGAGGCAGCAAGGTTATGAAGCGGGATGATGGTTCTAGGCACTACTGATGAAATTTGTGTAAGATTCACTGAGTGATGGATACAGGCAATCTGAGTCAATAGTGACTATGTGCGAGGTTTGGCTTGGCTGGGAGGAAAAATTGCGCAAATTTTGGGAGGGACAATCCGGGCAGCTGGAAGGCAAGGTAGGCATACTCTATGCATTTTTCAGAACAAATGGGAAGCGAGGGTTGGACATCTAGATTTGCACATTTTTCCAAAGGAATGGGCTGGGTTGAATGAAGGGTCAACAGGTAGGGATTGCACAGTTTTTTGGGGGAATTTCCCAGGAAACTAGCAACCAAAACTGCGCAATTCCCGAAGGGAACTACCAGTTGGCTACTGAGGTCACTGGAAGCCAAAAATGCGCAATTCCCAGAGGGAAATACTAGTTGGCTGCTGGGGTCAATGAC
Source organism: Pinus taeda (assembly GCA_000404065.3). Taxonomy (NCBI): domain Eukaryota; kingdom Viridiplantae; phylum Streptophyta; class Pinopsida; order Pinales; family Pinaceae; genus Pinus; species Pinus taeda. The sequence continues at coordinate 62,902 of APFE030254424.1, read as the reverse complement.
AACCAAAACTGCACAATTCCCAGAGGGAACTGGTAGTTGTCTGTTGGAGTCATTGGCAGCAGAAACTGTGCAATTCCTAGAGGGAATTGGCATTCTACTGCTAGGGGCTACTGGCAAGGAAAACTGCGTCGAGGCCGGGAGGCTGACCTACCAATCATATCTACACAATTTTTGATCTGACCTGATTGATGCGTAGAAGAAGCCCTACTCATGAACACTGCACAATTTCTAAGATGAACAGTTGGTCGACTATCAGGATGACTGATTGGGAAAACTGCACAAATTTCTGAGGGAGACAAGGACAGGAACTTGGTGTCTGTCCGACTTGTCTGCACAATTTCCTTAGTTAGCTGAGTGAGTAAGGTCAGTGGCCTCCACAAAATTTTTAAGGGGAGTCAAACCCGGGGTGACTATCGATCCGACTGTCCAAGTGGCCAGCTGATTGAATTGCTTGCGGGCAGAGCAACTTGAAAAGACTAGCTTGGTGCCTCTATTCTGTTCTCATTGATAGTCAATCGAGTCGACGATGAGATGATAGTAAGACTATTAGAGGGGAGTTTGGTCGTCATAACTTCAGCAAAAATGACTAAGTGTGTGAAAAATATAAAGATACATAGTTGATCATGTAAACACATAGTCACACGACTCGACGATGAAATGACCAAACCATCCAGACACACATGTTCGACATGAATGACTGACGGTGCAAGTGACAAGTGTGATATTCACGATTGATTGTTCATTGATCAAGGCGACGCTTGCACAATAATGAATGTGACTCCATGTTTGAGTGTGACAAATGCTTTCATAGCGAACATAACAAGCACATACGAAGCGAAGACTTTGAGCATAACTAGAACATGGTCGCAAGCATGACTTAGACATCAACATGCAAAGATTTGAATTCAATGAACAATCAAGGTGAACATAAAGACTCACACAAGCTCACGAAGTAAAACTGAGTGTGTGCAATCATCAAGTGAAACTCTCAATGGAGGCTCTGAAATTTGTGCAGGTCGAAATTTTAGAGGGTGGTTGCAACCGCTACAACATAACCTTAGAGACTATAATATTAGGGATTTTACGTGAGGTGACCGTGGAGGGGAAGTCTCTGTTGTACTTGTAACAGACATTTTCTAGACTCACTTGGACCTTTATGGAGGGTATTCTTCATTCGAGATGGCATAAATGAAGTTTACTTGCACCGGATCATGTACATTAAGCAGGTTGTCAGCATAACTAGTTCCACCCTCTCTATCTATAGCCACTTTTCACCTTGACCTCTGCAAAGTTGGGTTTCATCACCAAGTAGTGATTTCTCTGTGAAAAGTTTGTTTACATGGTTTGAATCCATAGAATTTTTAGCATGTGTTAATTGTTTATTTTTACTTTTTAGAGACCTTAGGATTGGATTGTGAATATTATTTGATTTTGTGATAAAAAAATTCATCATGGCCGATTCACCAAGGAAATCACATAGAATGCAAGGTAAACCCCCTAAATATACACTTAGTCAATTGGAAAAGATAAAAATTGAAAGTTCAAAATCAGCGGGATCTGGAACCTCAAAACAATCTGAAACGTCCACAATTGTACAATCTGAGATAGTAGAAACTGAAGTGAATCCAATGCAAGAAGTAAAATCCGGCTTATTTCATTGTGGCCTGGAAATTACCAAAGTAGTTCAAACTAAATTTGATACTGGTGAAGTTTCAGACACTGAACTAACCGAACCAGGTGTAGAAGAACCTGAGTCTAATATTTCTCAAATTGAATCACTTTCGGCTATTATAGCTCATACTCCTTCTCAACCTTCACCTCGAAGGAAGTTAATAATTATGACTAGATTACCTCCTAAGTTAATTAACATTGAAAATATTACTAGGAATGAGGAGGAAGATTCACCTGATACTCCAATTATCACTCATGAACCTTCTGATCCAATATTTTTTCCAAGAGTTCCTTTCGATCCTTTCCAACCTGATCCTTGGTATTCTACCCCTTTGAACATTTGGGGTCTTAGTTTTCCACCTCATTGCATTCCTTTTTATTCACTGAGGAGAACCATGTCATATATTCCTACTAGGAGCCAACCTACTGATTCATTTATGTGTACGAGCTCCCCAAAATCACTGTTGCATAGTGGTCTGTCAGTTCCTCCTAGATACCAGTCACTTACTAGGACTTTTTCAGGAGCTACTCATTCTCCTCAACCTTTTACTTGTTCATCTAGTTTATCTACATCTATTGTTCAGAGCATGACATCCATGCCTGAAGTGCCTACTGCATGAGACCAATATGTTCACATGGTATCCTGTAACTTATGTAACCCTCAAGTAACCCCAATGTTAGAAAATTATATATATTGCAGAGCAATGGAACACATAAAATATATTGTAGAAATATAAACACATAAAACAAGAGAGACAAAAATATACGTGGTTCACCCAATTTTGGCTACATCCATGGAGAAACATCTATTCCTTCCCTTTATATTATCTAGCAAAATGAAGAGATACAACCTACAACATATCCGTTGTAATTCCCTCTTCGCTCTCACACAATCTCCTCTCTCTTTCTTGCTCAGAATACACATCTACATAGCCGCAATACAATTCCCTCATATATAGTGAGGGGTTTTCTTCTATGGAAAAACACCCTAACTTAAACATAAATTATACCATCAGATTTTCACCTAATGAACGACCCAGATTGACTACGAAATTACAACATTTTACAAGGAAATTTTATATCTATTTTTAACTGTCACCCCCCCCTTGGACCCCCCTGGTAGTGCACATAAGCAAGTGGTGTTGCCGCCACATTATGAAATGGGGTCCAATGCGACAATACCTCTGAATAAAGAAGATAATCAGGTTCCATACCCAACACCCAACTAGTCTTTATTGCCCATCTGGGGGCAACCACATTATCTTCCATCTAGAGGACAACCTGTTGTCAGATCTTATCCTACAATTGGAGGTCAACCTTTTACTAGAAATTATGGTCAGATACCTCAGCCTAGTCTAGGTAAAATTGTTGTAGCTCAACCTTTTGTTGGTACTCCTTACCCTGGGATGAACACTATTTGGAACCTTGCTTTTACTCAACAATTTGCTCCAGTTGCTGCAAAAGTGCCAATTTATCAACTTTTTCAGCTTACTAGACAACCTGTTCCTCAAATACATATAAAAAGTATTGTTGTACCTGTCCAATAGCTTGTTCGGGGAATTATACAAATAGTTGTCCAACAATCTATCCAAGGAATTCCTCAAACACATGTTCATCAACCAATCCAATAACCCATATAGCAACTAATACAACAACGTGTTCAGAATGTGCCTCAAACACTTTTTCATACACCTGTTTCGCATCCTATCCCGAGTTCACCTTGGAAACATATCCCAGGAGTATTGCAAATGACCGTTCAAGTTACCCCTTAATTTATTGTTCCTCAAACTACACAGGAAATCCCTCATGATTTTGCTTATCAAACTGGTCTTACTATCCAGTCTACACCACAGAATCCTATCAAACAACCTAGTATAGGAACAATGTAATTACCGTTTCAAGGCCAATCTTTCTAAATCCCCCCTTTTGCAGGTCAAGCTTATCAAGTTCCACCTTTTAAAGGACAATTTTTGCAAAGTCCAACTTTCCAAGGTCAAGCTTTCCAAAACCAATCTTTTCAAGGTCAATTTATCGAAATTCAACATGTTCAAAGTAAATTTGTCCAAGATGAACCTTTACAAGGTCAACCTGTAGGGGAAATATTACTTAGGTCAAATGGGTCAAATTCAACCTTTCTAGAGTCAACCATACCCTCGTCATACATATCAAGTCCTTGTTCAACCTCAACCTAGTATGGTTCACCTTGGTTACCCTGGTGGAATCTCAATTCCAACTGCACAAGCTATTCCAAGATATCCCGAGTATCCTCCTCTAGGGTTTGGACATAACCCACAAACTTAGCAAACTTTAAAGCAAGATCCTAACTGAAAATTGTCAGCTCAATTTACTAGGTAAATTAGAACATATATTTTACTTATCAATCCAGGTTTTTAATCTTAGAAGCAAACCACAATTTACGGAATTTTGGATTAAACTAATGTAGAAAGTAGTTGTGAAAATAATGGAAATTCATATTACAAATATAATTTATTCTGAAAAAGGAAGTAAAACATTTGGATCTACTTTATGAAAGCATAAAAATGATTGCTCAATGAGATTAGTCTATTTTTTAGAAGATGGAGAAGAGACTCTTTTCTAAGATTCATGCTTTTCCTTCCACAATCTTTCTATAATAACATTTCCAAACATCTAAGAAAGCATGAGAGAATGTAAACTATAAAAGCACATAAATTAGTCTAGAAAAGCATATGAGAAAGTGAACCTTGTTTTAGTTCAGTCCTAGCTCATGGGGAAGAGGCTCTTTTCTAAGAGTCCTGGTTGTCCTTCCACATTAAAACTAAATACTGAAAGGAAATAAATCTTCACTTAAAACATGACCATAAAATTAATTCATACTAAAAGCATCTGCAAATATTTACAGCAAATAAATATGATGAACATAAAGAATTAAACTAGCATATGCACAATTATGAATATTATTCTATAACAAAGTGTACTTAGCTTCGTATGGGGGGCCTCCACCCTTGTTGGTACACTGTTAAAACGATCAGCTACAACACTCCATTCAAATCATATACACAAGAAAATGATAAAGAAAATCTCTATCTTCAATTATCTTCAGAAAGTAATAATCTCCAAGTCACAAGTTTTTCCCACACACTTCTAACTATGAATGTCTTGCTTAAATAGACAAAAATAATAACAATATAAGCTAAAAAGGTTGTAACAACTAACAATAATCCTAATCCATCTCATGAGGTCAAAATTATCTGTTTGTTACACAAAAAAGGATGAACCCATAAAATCATAAAACTACCCTTGATTCAGGGGATTTCCTGAATGACTGGTCAGGTTTGACCAACGTTTACCAACTATCTTCTAGCTAATTTGATGCAATCTAACAGGTTCTCATCCATCCTTGGATCCCATTGTTTCTAGATATGCATTTTATTCGATCCTAGGTGTCCTACAACCATGACTTCAAACGAGCCATTACAAGCTTTTCAAGTTCTGTCCAAATTTAATTTCAATGCTCAATTTTGAGAAAAACACTAAAATAATTAAATGACATAGTTTGACTAGCTCGATGTGTATAATAGAGGAAAAATGAGGTGAATATGATAATAAAATGGTGAGAAAAGATGGTAAATGATGAAATATATAAGGCAAAAATAAGCCAAAATTGGAGGCCAACACTCCCCCTTGTTGTGCATGAAGCATGTCCTCATGCTTGATTGATCCTCTTGGATCCCTTTCTTTTCCTAGGTGCTGGTGCTGATGCTTGTAGAAGTACATCTATTCTTTCATCTTATCTTCCCCCCCTTTTATATATTTGGGTCTTTACCTTTTTTGTCTCATACTTGTACTTCCGGTGTTTCTTTTCCTTCAACCATCTGTAGGCTTACTTTGAAATAAGAACATTCTATGTTTCAAGCTTCTTTGCTTTCTTCTTAAGTTGTTTGTTTCTTTCACAAGTTTGTTGTTCTGACTTTTGTACATATAATTTTCCATCTTTAAGTGTCTTTCCATTATCTCTACCACTTGAAGCTTTGCTTTCAATTCTTGTAATTGTTATGTCTCATTCTCTTTATCTGGCTTTGAAGTTTCTCCATAAGTCTCTTTTGCTATCTTTTCTATTTTCTTGCTTAATTTCTCATATGGGGAATAAGAGGATGAATCCTCTTTTTCATTTTCCTCATACCATCTGTCTTCTTCTACTTCTTTAAGCTTTTCATTTGCTTTCTTTTCCAATTCCTTGAGGAGGTCATGATGCTCTTTTTGTGCTTCATCAATGAGCAACTCTTCAAAATCTTCCTGTTCATCTTTGTCTTGAATCTCAACATGCGGTTCCTCCAACATTTTAACCTCTTCCAATGTTTTCTTCTTAGATCTTCTAGGAAAAGAAACAAATGGTTTGTCACTTTCATAGCTTTCCAATTCAATTTGTTTCTTTGATCTTGTCCTAGGATAAAAAGATGTATTCATTACCTCTCTCGAGAATTTTTACTGTGTATTAGCTTTGGAAGCTACATCTCACTGCTCTTCTTTCTGACTTTCTATGAAATTGTTCCTCTCAAGGAAACTTTTCCATGTTTCCATTGTTGTGTTCTTCAAGTGATATTCAACAAGCATCTTTATCAATCCTTGATGATAATAACTAGTTTCCTTCTTATCACTTTTTCCATTAACACCTTCAATCATCTTTAATAGATTTGTGGTGAAGAAATATGGGAGGTTGACTTCATTATCTCCTTTGATATGTTGGAGGATTTTGATGTGGTACATATGTACCACACTATATCTTCCATCACATGTGAGGTATTTTTTAATGATAAGGATGAGTTCTCTCCATGGTTCTTGAAACCATTCTCTTATGACTCAATTCTTCCAATTGAAGTTTCTTTTTCTGGACTTTTGAAAAAAGAAATTCCAATATTTCCCTTTAAAATGTTTTCCCCTATGATATCTTTCTCCTATTTGTGGAAATCCTGTAGCAAGTGCTATGTAAACCTCTATTACAGGAATACTTATATCTCCTATAATTGTCTTCCCATTTTCATAATTTTCCACAAATGCCTATGTGATATTGCTATTGTACCAATTGAATTTGTGGAGAGATTCAAGTAAACATGCCTTATGAAGTTTCTCTCTGCATTCCTGTGTCCATTTTTCTTATTGGAACCCCACTGGTTTGATTCTTCACTCCATTTGGAAGACTTATATATATATATATATATATATATATATATATATATATATATATATATATATAATATATATATATATATATAGATATATATATATGATATATATATATATGCCTAGGTTAACAATTTCCTAAATGAAATGATCATTTCATTTTCAAAGTAAACAAAAAAAAATTACCCTTCTTTTTGTCTTGAATTTTGATTTCTGGGTTTAAAAATGAAAATTTTGTTTACTAGGCAAATTTTGAAATTCTTAGGTTGAGAAAAGGTGGATTGATTTCCTTACATCTAACCCTAACTCGATCGGAGGGCATGGGTACATTATCTTTGTGGTAGATTATTTTATGAAATGGGCCAAGGTGATGCCTCCATATAAGGATGATGGTGAAACAACATCCATTTTCATATTCAATCATGTGATTGCAAGGTTTGGAGTTCCACAAGCCATCGTCATGGACCATGATAACCATTTTCGAAACTTTATGATGATCGATCTTACTATGAAGCTAGGCCTACGTCATGAAAATTCTACTCCATATTACCTGCAGGCAAATGGCCAAGTAGAAGTATTTAACAAGGTTTTAAAGACCAAGATTAAACATATTATCGGGATCCATAAATGATAATAGCATCCAATGCTTTTTCCAGCCTTGTGGGCATACCATACTACAATAAAAATTTTGACTGGTTTTACTGCTTTCTAGCTCATTTATGGCGTAGAAGCAATTTTACCTATTGGAAATTGAAGTATTACAAGCCACTTCTGATGAGGAAGAAAGTTTCTTATACTTAGCATGACTTGATGAGACTCATTATGATGTTGCATTAGCTAGTGAGGCCCAAAAGATACGATTTAAGGCACAATATGATCAAAATGTAAAACCTTGTTCATATGCAAAAGGGGATTTAGTTTTGGTCTATGATAAAGAGCACCATAAGTTAGGCATTGGTAACTTTGAGCCCATGTGGCATGGTCCTCATGTTGTAAAACATGCATTAGGTAAAGGGGCCTATGAACTAGTTGATTATGATGGAATTCCTTTAGGAAATCCCATAAATGGTCTTTACTTAAAGAAATATCATGCTTAGATTATTCAACAAAGAATTTGTATATTGTTGTACCATATTTTATGTGTGGCAATTTTTTAGCATCCTTTTATGATTTTTCTGCTACTTCTCCTACTTATCTTATATTACACTTGCTTTTCGGATGTCGACGCTCCCTCAAACTTACATCGGCTTTGCTGATGGCGCTACTTGTTATACTAAGAATTTATCTTCTGCAACCTGGGTCATTTATTCGCCCACAGATGAGTTAGTTTCTATTCATGGGATATGCCTTGGTTGAACAATGGATAATATTGCAGAGTATAGTGCAGTGATTGAACTATTATCTGATGCCATTTCATTTGGAATTCATCAATTGATCGTTAGGTTAGATTTGCAACTCATAGTATTAGGTTTGAATGGTATCTATTCAGTTAGAAGTTATTCAATTTTAAGAATTCTTTTGCGAGTTTGTCTCTTGGAAAGAAAGTTCAATTATATTGAGTATCAACACATTCTGAGAAGTTTAAACACGTTAACTGATGCATTGGATAATTATGTGTTAAATTGGTAATTGTAAAACATCTGTAAGAAATCAAAAGAAATATTCATCCACATATTGTATGCGATAGACAGAAATAGAAGTAGTAGCTTTCATTAGTTAAATGTCTATAAAATGTGTGTGTTTTACAAAAATGTCATCCAAAGACATGAGGCCTCATGGCCTTTATTATCTATACATATCGATACATCATCAAAAAGAAAAAATATAGCCCTAAGACTAGTGGATATGCATGATTATCATGGTAGCACACAATAGCATGAGATCTTTTTCATAGCAAGTGACTAACAGGTCTAGGAACCCCCACAGTGTACCTATGATAGCGGAGAGGCAAGTCATCTATATCGACATCCAGGATGTTCAGGGTCAATTCTGAAGGTTGTGCTCTAACTCAATCAATGCCTATGTTGCATTCGGGTTACACACTATGGGAGCCACTCGCTGTTCACCACATCTATCATATATTCTAACCCTATTGGTCTTACTATAGCCACATATGCATGATCATTTCAGACAATTAGTTTTGAATGCCAAAAAGAAAAAGAAAAAAATAAAAAACAACCAAAGTGTGAAGTTTTTACCAAGATCACCCCACTGTATCCCAGAGGGAAATGGCATATCTAGATTGCCTATGTAATCCATACCTATGCATGGAAAATATTCAATCAGGATGATTTGATTTTCCATCCACCTGAAGAAATCAAGAGTATATCAGATTGTATGTCCTTTGACATCTCTATGGTGTGCCATCAGTGTGACCCATTTTAGCATGTGAGGGTCCCAAGGTCCTCCTCTCTCTATAGTTACCTGTGGAGCATTAAGAGGGATCTTCTCTAGACCAAAAGAGTTGTAAAAGGAACCATACCCAAATTTATTTAGTTTTCTTATTTTCACTCTCGTTAGTTTCCCTTTTAGATTGGAAACTACTGCCTCGCACCAGTTGCATATTGTAGGTTGTAAAAACTCTACAACAGTTTTCATATGAGCCTTTGTAATCAACTGAAGAGTTGAATTTCCACATAGTTGTGCAACAGTGAACCCAATAGCTTTCAAAGGAAGCCTTGCTATGGTTTTAATGTCAATTCTCCCATCTTTGAGAGCAGCTTTGGGAGTGTGATGTTGTATCAAATAGGTGGCATTTCTTTTGCCACCTCACCTATGTCCATACAGAGAAATTTCTATCCCACAATGTGGGAACGAAGATAATAAGTAAATTTCATCAACACCAATAATGTGCCTATGGTCTCCAATGATGAAGCATTCTTCTTGTACATTCCACTTACCCACCATCTACTCTAGCAAGTCTAGTTAGGCCTTCATGCCCGAAATAGTGAAAAACTTGTACATGCCAAAATTTGTCAATGTTTGTATGGTCTCTGGATGGTTTAGAGAAACTATGTGTTGTTCTTAATGTTCACAATCTCTCCACTCCATTTTTGTGGCTCAAAACCTTGCAAACAAATATGGAGGATCATTAAAAAAGATCATGGTGAAATTTTGCAAGTAATTTGGGCATTTTCTATTAAAAAAATCATTCCTCGGGCGTTGTGCGTAGCTGATTGAACAAAACAGTGTGTATGTGCGCATGTATAACCTTAGGAACTATGCACATCTTGATTTTTAGTGTGAAAAATCTAGTCAATGTGTGTTGGACTGATAAGGGTAAACTGCGGACATCGAGGGAAATTTTCTATTTGAAAAACCTCCCCAAAAAACCTTAATGCATAGTGAAATGTGAAATAAAAAGCATGAAAAGAAATATCTTAGAGACATGATTTACCTAGAGGAGACGACTCACGATTTCATCCAATGGTTTGCCTAGAATCAACCTCTGAAGTTCTTGGTGAAAAATGACCTCTAGTGACTCTCAAAGGGTAAAAAACAAAAATGGTAAAAAAATTTACTTTTTGGGTTTTTATAAGTTTTTAGGCTTATTAAAATATCATTCTTTTCCTATGAGCCTTTAAAATCCAAATTTATAATGTTTTTGACTATATTTTTGAGCAGTGATATTATTTTTTAGTTTAAGTTTGCAGATCACAAGTTATTTACAAAAACAAATAATTTTGGAGTTATGTATGTTTGTATCACTTTTTCAAACTCGTTAAAAACTTACGAAAAAGTGAAAACAAGGAGTTCTTATTATGCCCTTTTTAGACTCCATAAACATGAAAATATTGTCGAGTACTTGATTGTTCGAACTTGTAAAAATAAATGAACAATCGTCTATTCAGTATAAGTTTATCCCTTTTATGGACTGAACTAGACTATTTCGAAAAAGGTATACATTGACTAATCATGGTCAATAGAGTTATCTCCTACATTATTTTACCCTTTTTTAGGCTTGAGGGACCCATTTTATGAAAAAGGACACTCTTGAGTTTACTTATGTTTTTCTCCTCACTCCCTAAAAATGAAAAACATTGATCTTTGTAGAAATTTCACCTGTAGAACAAACCGATATATACAATGTGCTAAAGCATAATACTTGTTCTACTTCTACAAAACATTAAGTGGAAGCATAATCAAATTCATGAGCAACATCAAGTAGAAACATGCATAACTGATCAAGAGAAATAATCACACATAACACAAGATATATCCAGGGGAAAGCACAGCATAAAACCCCAACCACGTATTATCAATCAAGTGGAAATCCTCTTCACAATACAAAAAGAATTATCTCTCAAGCTATCCAGTTCTCAATGAACTATGAAGATATGAAGATATGTCTCATGAACCAACCAAGCCCTGTATATAAAGGCTTTACATATGGTCCAATCCATATTTCCTTGCATAGTTTTCTTAGGAAATAATAGCAAAAGTATATGCAATTAATTCCAATTATACCAAGTCAACCTATGGTCCAACTATGCAATCTTTGAGGACACTAGTTCCTCAATCATGCAAAAACTACTTACTAGAAATAGTCAAGCATCTGATAGTACAATATCCCACATTTGATCTCAATTGGGTCTCTGACAGAATTGACATGCAACAGTTATCCATGAGTGAATCCTCAATTATCTAAAATAATAGTTGTCACATGCATGCAAGCATTAACAAACTATATTTTATTATTTTAACAACTTGTTAAATAATCTAACTGGACTTGACTAGTTAGAACTAAGTCAACTAATTCTCTCATTATAGAACTCATACTTATTCCCTCAATCAGTGGGACAACTCATGTGCATGCTCACAAAGACTTCAAATTCGAATTTCCTTAACTAATTAACTCAATTGAATTAATTAATTAATATTTCCAACTACTGTTAAGACCAAAATTAATTTTACTTCCTATAGATAGACTAGGGACTACTATAAATAGGAAGGGACCCCGAAATGCTATTTTCACTGGCCAAACTGCTATTTTTAGACATGTTATTTTTAACAAGTCTATTTTTAGCACATTCTAAATTTAACATTTCTTGTTACACATTTTTCAACACTCCCTCTCAACAAGAAAGGCTTTCTCTCGAACCCGATCCTATAACTCTGGAATGTTCTACATGCAACACATCTGCCCGGTCCACTTGCTCCAACAACACTTGGAACAAAAACACTCCCAACTGACCAATCTGTTGGGCTAGGAACATACTCTAATGCTAAAGCTCTACCTCTTGTTGACAAGTGCTCCCTCTCTGACATATGTGCTACTGCAACATCTCCATGCATCTCGCACCATTGCACACCTCTTTATGCCACCTAACACTGTGCAAAACACTTGTGCCTCTTGCATTGCTACAGCCTGCTAGTTATGCACTATCCTGGGATTCCCTGCACTGTTGCTCTCTCTGTCGCTCCATCTACATCTGTCTCTACCCAATCAGTTAGTTCCTGATACTCCACATCAAGGCTTCTATAACAAGGTCTCATCCAGGAGGTTGGGTACCTCAAGGATCCTGCCCCTCCTCCTTAGGACGATCATTTTATATCACCCCACCTCCTACCTAGAGGTATGGTTGCATGTCATTCCTCAACCCACCTAGCTCGAAGTTTCCCCCTACTGGATGTCTCTGCATGAGTAGACATCTCTACTCAATCTCCACTCGGCTTCCCCTATTGTGGCTTCTCCACAACTTCCTAAAGCTACTGCACCAATTGTGGCTCCTCCATAATCGTCTGAGACTTCTTCTGGCTCTGCATGTTGAGAGATAATATACCCTCCCTCTCAACCACCAAGTCTCCATTGGTTTCCTTGCTTCTCAAGGCTTTGCATGCATCTTGAACCTCAAGAGCATACAAGTTCTTGACCCGTGAACCAATTTGCTTCACCTGTCTAGTGATGATGTGTCTAAGGAAAACCTTTCCCTTACTGAAGACTACATCATAGCCTCTATCTTCCAGCATCGCGATCGACACCAAGTTTCTTTTCAGTCCTAGTACATACTTGACATCAGTCAAGGTAAGGCAAGCTCCATGCTCACTCTGAAAAATAACCGTGCCTACACCTGAGACACTATACTTCTCATCATTACCCATCGCTATGAGTATCTAGAGATCTTTCTTCTCCAAAGTACTGAACAATATCTTGTCGACGGTCATGTGGAAAGAAGCTCCACTGTCAAGAAACCAACCACTTCCCACCATGGATGAAACCATGCATGTGAAGAGTGTGTAATCTAACTCAAACTGTGAAGCAAGTGCCTCACCTTCATATCCTTCCCTGGACCCCTTCTTGGATTTCCTTTGTGGAAAATTTGCATCATAATGGCCAACCTCATGACAATGAAAGCATTGCACTTTTGATTTTTCAACCTTCTTCCCATCATTGGAAGAATTGGATTCTAAAAGAGAAACCTTCTCCTTCCCTTCTTTGCCTTACTTGCTAAGGCATAGTTCTCCTCATCGTGCATGATGAGGAGAACTATCTCTGGTGCTCCATCTGATCTCCTCCTGCATCAAATCCGACCATAGTCGTTCCAATTTGGCAGTTTCTCCCTTCCATTCACCGAGTCCTAGTAGCTATGCCAACTCTTAGGAATGCCAAGGAGTGCTAGACTCACCATATCCTCATCCAATGTCACGACCCCTACACTTGCAAGCTCATCCCTGCATGTGATGAGCTTGGTCAGATACATAGAGATTATCTCATCCCTTTCACACTTGATCTTTCGAAGTTTGTCCTTCAGTGCCATCTTCCTCTGATCACTGCTATTATGTTGTAAATCTTTCAATGTTTTCCACATTGCATGCAGAGTCTCCTTCCCACGGAGGCTTGAGACAATGTGATCTCGCACTCCCTCCAAGAGAATTCTCCTAGCTCTAGCCACACACTTCCTCCATTCCACCTGCTCAGTCTTGTCAGTAGGCTTAGGAATTTCTTGATCAATGAAATCCTTAAGGCCATTATCTTCCAAAACTGCCTCCACACGATCCTTCCAAACTATATAGTTTGAGCTGCCATCAAGGGCATATTCAAGCCTCAAACCATAGAACACCATCGACGAAATAGATGTGATAAGAACTTGAGATCTATATGCCGAATAATAAACTTCGAATTTCTCTTGCTAGTATACAGTTCTTGTTTGATCACCTGTGCTTTGATACCATGTAGAATTTTGTAGAATTTTTCTACAAATCAGTCAGCTCTAATACCATGTAGAAATTTCACCTGTAGAACAAACCGATATATGCAATGTCCTAAAGCATAATACTTGTTCTACTTCTACAAAAGATTAAGCAGAAGCATAATCGAATTCATGAGAAACATCAAGTACAAACATGCATAACTGATCAAGAGAAATAATCACACATAACACAAGATATATCTAGGGGAATGCACCAGCATAAAACCCCAACCATGTATTATCAATCAAGTGGAAATCCTCTTCACAATACAAAAAGAATCAGCTCTCAAGCTATCCAGTTCTCAAAGAACTATGAAAATATGAAGATATGTCTCATGAACCAACCAAGCCCTGTATATAAAGGCTTTACCTATGGTCCAATCCCTATTTCCTTGTGCAGTTTGCTTAGGAAATAATAGCAAAATCATATGCAATTAATTCCAAACATACCAAGTCAACTTATGGTCCAACTACACAATCTTTGAGGACACTTGTTCCTCAATCATGCAAAAACTAATTACTAGAAATAGTCAAGCATCTGATAGTACATTGTCCCACATTTGATCTCAACTGGGTCTCTAACAGTACTGACATGCAACAGTTATCCATGAGTGAATCCTCAGTTATCTAAAATAATAGTTGTCACATGCATGCAAGCATTAACAAACTATATTTTATTATTTTAACAACTTGTTAAAATAATCTAACTGGACTTGACTAGTTAGAACTAAGTCAATTGATTCTCTCATTATAGAACTCATACTTATTCCCTCAATCAGTGGGACAACTCATGTGCATGCTCACAAAGACTTCCAATTCGAATTTCCTTAACTAATTAACTCAACTGAATTAATTAATTAATATTTCCAACTGCTGTTAAGACCAAAATTAATTTTACTTCCTATAGATAGATTAGGGACTGCTATAAATAGGAAGGGACCCAAAAATACTATTTTTAGAACTTTCTATTTTTATCAGTTTCACCTCTCACCCAATGTGGCCAATGACCTCACTGGCCAAACTACTATTTTTAGGCTTGCTATTTTTAGACATGCTATTTTTAGCAGGTCTACTTTTAGCACATTCTAAATTTAACATTTCTTGTTGCACATTTTTCAACAATCTTTACTTTCTCCAGGCTCATTAAAATTTACATTGAAATAAATGAACGAGTTTTCTTTTTGTTTCTTTTCAAACTCTTTAAACATGAAAACAACATAGAGTTACCCCTTCATTTGACTCGTAAAAGCGAAACAATGCAAAACTCATTAAGCATGATGAGGCTAAACAACTCCCTCCTAGGGTTTGTTAAAAATACTTCTGAAGGACTTATCGAAAGGATGAGCTTACAGGACAAGCATATGTTATCCTCCTCAAGCTTGTAAAAAATAAAGAGGTACTTTCCAGTAATGGTGGGGGAGAGACGGAAAGAACCTTTGTTTTTGTATTATAAAAGGAAGTATGTCGCTCTTGAACATGACACTCTATCACTTTTTTGTCTAGTTTTGGGAAATCCATTTGCCTCTCAAATGGCCATACCTCATTGAAATTCTTCAGTTGGTTTGGGTATTTTTTTTTAGTCAAATTTTGCCAAGCCATCATGTCATGTCTCTAATATGTTCAAGAGAAGTCCAACATTAGTCAAATTATTTTTCTGGTCATAACATTCAGTTGAGTCGACCATGCCTAAGTCATTCATGGATTACTCTAAATTGTTGTTCTTTAACACTTGACATGAGTTTCGTGTCTTAGGCCCTCTTGCGATGAGTCTCTTCCTATCGACTTCATGTCACTATCTAGGAACTTCAGTACCTTGGAGTATGCATGCCTTAATGACAGTTTTCTCACCTTTGACAACAATTCCTCATCATTAACCTTTGATCGAATGATTCTATGAGTGTTCGACATCAACACATTGATTCACACTTCATAGATTGTACTAGAAGTACCTTGAGAACCATTTTCATTATTGGTGGTATCTCTCGCACTTGTTAACAGTTCACATCACTGACCATTAATCGAGTGATTTCTACCATGTTTGACTACGATACATTCACTCACATGGGTACATTTGTACTATGGATTGAGAAATGTAGATCAAGACCCTGGATCTAGTTTCATCCATCCAAGATGTGTGGAGTTATTAAATATGCATGATTATAAACATAGATCCATTGATGGCTACATCCATACTATGTCTTATGTTGACATGAATCTTCATATGTATTTCCATAATTGTGATTTTATTGATTGTTTCAGGTCTTCGACTGCAGTCTCTAACCAAACCTTGGCATGATAAACCTCTCCACTCATAAAACATCTCTTTTGAGTTTTCACTTTAGGAGAAAATTCGTTACACGTCATTTTTTCACATTAGGCAAATGACCATCGGTTTGGATCTTTTTCTATCCATAAATGTGTTCCAAATAATTCCCCTGCAAAGTTAGAATCCAAACTATCCCAATGAAAGTGAAATTCCTAGATCCCATGGCTCAAAACCTTGTTTTTGGATTCCTGCGTAGTTCCCTAGTCAATCTCTAGGCATACACAGAAATGTCCATTAAAAATTGTGCATAAGTGCACTTTGTCTTACACTATGGCATGCACGCATGACTTAACGAATGTCCAAATAAAAAGTAAAGTCTAGAAGAATTGCTAGTGATATCTATCCCAACTAAAAAGCTTCGAATGGATGCCTATTCATCCTTGACCCCTCCCATCATGGATCTACTCCCTCTCTTTGTTGAACCCTTATCCCACCATTAGTGTGTCTCATCCCTTGGGGAATGGATCCGAAACTCCCCCTCCTTGGCGTATAAAGCTAACACAGGTCTATGAATTGAAGAGGATTGTTGGAAGTAGGCTTATGTTATAGAAATAAGGTTGGAAGACTATTCATTCAAGGAGAGGGTTGGAGATTGTGGAAGGGACTTGCAACATCAAGGCTTCAAGGTTGTAATTCTATTCTCCATTGTATTAATATAAAGGCAATTGTTCTTTCTCAATTATGTCTTTATTGATACACTTTGTAAGATTCCTTGATCACCTACAGAGATTATGATTGCATATTGATCAATTTTGATATATGATTGAGTTAATTAGTTCATTTATCTCTTATTCTATATATTGGATGATTTGATCTTGTGTATGTTTCAGTCTATGTAGATCTCCTTCAAGACATCATGGAGAAGTTGTGGGAAGAGATGGGAAGATCTCTAAAGAATTGAGGAGTAGTAGATGGTCAAAAGCTTTGAAATGGACTTCATCAGGCATTTTGATTAAATGGTAAGTTACCTCTATCATAGTGTTTGTTTCAGTATATCGCAATCGAGGGAAAGGTACCAGTTCCTTTTTGTTTGTTACTATATTTCTCTAAGGTCTAGGGAGATTTCTCTTTTACACAAGAGGGATAAGTCTAGATAACAATTAGGCCATTAGACACCAACCAAATCTTCGAAATGATGAAGACATTGATCATCAAACTCAGTGATTTGTGAGATGCACCATAACAATGAACTCAAATAAATCCACATTGACCTTTACCCATATAGGTATTTTGCTAAAACCAAGGCTTTGATAACACAACATAAAATTCCCAACTCCAAGCTAGGTAGTTTCATGAAAAAAAAATTCTTTGATACGAACCCTTTTATAGCATTGTTATTCGTTCCTATTAAATAATAAAATATTTAAATCCATTTAATTCTAATTCTAATTAAATGACAATCTTCAATATTAATATTAATAACTAATCCTCTTGTATATAGAAACAATGGCATCAAACAAGCCCTCCAATGACCACATATCAGGAGGATTCGTGTCAGGTTCCAATAGACATATTAGATTCCATTTTGAGAGGTCTCTTGGGCATCCTACAGGTGCACATTTTATTGCTAGTAAACATGTTCAATGCTTATAAATTCAATGTTTAACATGTGAATAATCTTCATTGACACATGTTTAATGTGAAAAAATATCATTGTTGATAGGTGCGTGGATTGAGATTGAGGTTGGTGGTAACGATTTGAGTATTCTTCCTTCGAGAACCAACCAACTATCTGATAGAGTTGGTTTAGGTAAAATATGAACATAAATCTTGAAGTGAGATGTTGAATGCACAAAAATTTATCGCACGTGTCTCATAGTTATGATTGGAAATTTGATGTAAATTGTACAAGTCGCACATATAGATCTATTGACAGGGCTTATGGGATTAGTAGATGTGATTTTGAGGGGTGTACATTGCATGGTATAACCACACGTTTGATGGCTAGTTAATCTTCAAGTCTATATAGTATATAAATTTAACGTTTAAGATGTGAATACTTTCTTCTTTCCCAAATATTTAATGTAAAAATATTGTCATCCATAGGTGAATGAAATTAGCATGAGGATGGTCATGTTGATTCTCAATGACTCGTCTAGGAACATTCAGGTGAAAGTTGAACATAAATCTTGTTCAAGATATATTTAATGTTAAAAGTTATCCCATCTCTCATATTTACGCATGATTGGAAATTTAATGTTTTATATAGGGCATAATAGCTCCAATTTAATTTCCTTATAAGGGGACAATTACCCTTCGAAAGATGACTTAGAGAATGAGAGATTTCATGGAACAGGTAATTTTAGATGTAGACATATTTTGAATATGAACTGTCCAAGTGAAATTAATTTATATTTAAATAGTATGTGAACATTTATCATGTTACAAGTTTTAATCATGCTCCTGTGGGATGTTATCATGGTGGGAGAGATCATAGGTCTGAACAATATGCCCATAACGAAAACTGTGAACCTATTCTTCCCTCATCCTGGAGATGTTCCTGAGGAGATGACTTGGGAAGACAACATTTCCACTCTTACTATTGATGACATCAAGATGCATTCTATGAGATTTTAGAATGAGCTAGAAAATAACAATCTCTCTAGCCCTACTAGAGCCTTTATCTCCAAATACTTTTGCACAATTTGGAGAATCTCATAGTGGCGTATTGTGGGGTTAAACAGATGTTCGAGTTTTTTTTCACATGATACGTAGGAAGAGAGCATCAGTTATGGGTATACACTCATTTAAATAAGTGAGAGAGAGGGTGACTAAAGAATTGGCTTTCTCATTGATTGACTTGCGACCTGAAGACAAAAATCGTAGGAAGGTTGCAAGATTTAATGACCCTAATATTACACCATTTCTTTATTAAAAGTTCCTATATGCATAAGGAAAGTTCCCCAATAATGATGAAGTGCCACAATATTTTGTCAGGATGTTGTATGTTGAGTTTCGAGAGCACATGGATCCTAATTATACATATATAGGATCCATATTATATGGAGATGGGAAAGGTCATACATATGAACGACATCATGCTAAGTGAGATGTTGGATTTAGGGATCTAGAACCTCGTTTAGCACCTCAACTACCTAGATTGTTTTTCACTTTAAGATGATTTTTCCATTACATCTATCATAGGATCTCATGGAAGGGATAAGATTAGAGAGCTTGTTCAGGATGTTTTCGAGCAGTGTCAGTCGGCATAGACAAGAGGAAGTGTTTAGAGAGTGTGTAACACCGTCTTGCCACATTTACACAAGCTCATCGATCTATTAGGGTAAACATGTGACAAAGAGTTACTATGATATTATTCAACCTCCTACATCACCTTAAGGAAGTGGAATCGACAAACCAAAACCTTACTGACTTCCTTCAGGTGCTACAGCCCCCCTAAGGGCTAGACCACCCTTCCAGGTGCCTGGACCCTTAGCTAACTTTTCTTTTTACTCAAACAGACCCCTAGTCGCTCCCATGAAAAGTCGTCCATGTGACTAAAACCCTCTAGTCGCTTTCACAATAAGGCCTCCATGCGAATGCAGTCTTTCCCAGACAGTTTTGTGTCAGCGACCCCGAAATCTGAGCCGCTTTTTTAGGGCTAGTGTTTAGGCCTCTTCCTAGAACTTAATGAAATTATCAAAAATGATAAATAACAAGAAGACAACTCCTCTAATGCAAAACTTGAACAAGGATATAACCTGACTCATCCTAAACATTACATACATTCTTTCAAACACATCATGAACATGCAATGTACAGGTCATAAATACACATCTTAGCATAGGGATTTCATACTTATCTGAGAATCGTCAAGAAGGTATATGCCTTCTCACCATAAATGCAATATCATCTATTAGGTCATTCATTCATTAACATTTCATTTACTAATCAAAACATAGTGAGAACCATAACTTAAATCTTTCATAAACCATGCATATAACCAACATATAACCAGAGAGATATCAATGATAAAACAACCGTTAAAGCCACATAATAACAAGTACATTTACACATAATACACAAGATGAAAAGAGCTCTTATTAACATATGAAAAATCCAAGCAAGTTAGGGACTTCCACGTACCACTCGACCATATATTGGGTTGAACCAAATCTTTCTTTCCGCCAATCATTCCCATGCCATATTCCAAGAATGAATGTGGGACTCACAACAAAACTAACTAGGGCTTCTCATATTTACCATGTATCCCGCCATTTCCGGTCAAGGAATTCCTAGGCCCAAAACCCTCATATATACCACCGATTTTATTGTGTATCCCACCTTTGTCGATCAAGGGATTTATTGGCCCAAACAAAGAAACATACACTACAGGCTTTACCGCAAGGCTGCTGTTGAGCATTAGAAAAGGTATGTAATTGCCACTTATTTCGTTATCTTTTCCTTTAATTCATAACTTATTTACATTATGAGATGGGCATATGATAAAGGATTATGATAAGGTTTAAGAGATTTGTGAGTAATGTAAAATGACTAATTATTACCTTTTTCTATGCAGAAAATGAAGAAAATGGAAGATCGCCATTTCAGAGGAAAAGATAGGGCAAAACCAGTTGTTGTCCCTTTGACACAGCACTGCATCCAGGCGAGGCAATCTAGATCGGAGCGCATGAGTCAGGAAAAGGAAGAAGAAATGCCATATCTACACAAGAGGATGAAGCGATAACTAAAGCATAACAATATGGCAAATCATATCTGTGCAAGAGGACGAAGAGATAACTTAAGGATAATGATATGGTGAATTCCTCAGGATCCTTTGATCCTGAGGGATCGCTACCTTAAGAATATTTGTATCTTTGGTATTTTCACCTGGCCATTATAAAAAGGGATACTGCTGCTATCCCAAGGGGCGGAGTATTGTTGTTTTATCAAATTTGTTGTCGTAAACTGGACTTTGATCATCAACTCTCTTTAAAGAGCGATTATTGTAACTCTATTTTCATGATTAATACATAAACTTTGTTGTTGTTCCATCTTTGATTCTGGAGTAACCGCAGTAGTGCATCATTGGCGGCTAAGGGCCTGACCCTGGTGGATCACTTGCTTTTTGTACCATTATTTTCCAATTCCAAGTCGTTTGTGGTTTGATTTCTTTCACTTACTTCATTCAGTAATCTGTTGTTCCTTGTCATTTCATTTACTAGCTCTATTATATTTAATTCGTATTTGAATAGTAAGGTTATCATTTGCAACTGAAATGTTATGTTGTTCATTCTGAAATCAAATCGCATTGTTGTTCCTTTACAGATTGACATTACTGTGTAACATTGTTGTTCCTTTACAGATTGACATTACTGTTCATTTACAGAATAACATTGTTGTTCATTTATAGATCGGTATTTTTGTTTATTTAGCTACGGTTTACCTCTATTTGTGATTGTTGTTCATTTGGATTACCGTTCCATTGCAACTACAATTGTTGTTCCTTTATAACTGTGGTTAAAATTTATTATGCTAAACTCGGATTACTGATTCCATCATTATAGATTCACTGTGTGTTAACATTTGATTTAGTTCGCTATATGTTTACATTTGATTTAATTCGTTGTTCAATATTTTGTAAACTTACTTAAGCTTGTTGTTCCATTCTTGGCTTGCTATTCAAATCATTTCCTAGTTAAAGACTATTGCTCAATTCCTTTAGATTACGATTTCTACCTAATTCATTCCTCTAAGTTAAAGCTTTGATGTTCGATCTTTTTAATAGATTAGTTGTTGTTCCCTTTTCTGTTAATTGAATTATCATTTCCAGTAATTGCTTTGGTGTGAACAGAACGATCTGCAACTGTAGTGAACATTGACTATTTCTGTCTGGTTCCCAGATTGGAGATCTTCTCCTTGATTTCTTTTCATTTGCGCAATTTACAAAGGAAGGAGTTATCATTACTGCATCCTTGACTGATGAGTGCTGCAGTATGAATGATTTGGCTACAAAGCATTTCAATTTCTTTCCATTACATTTAGAGTTTGTTTCCAGCATTTATTTACTTTTGTAAAAGCACTATACTACTAGCATTACTCTTGACAAGTGACCACCTCAGACTGAGTACACTCTTGAGATAAAAAACTGTACCTGGATTTATAATTAATGTAGGGTAAATAGAGGTTAAAAAGACCTTTTTTATTGCTCAACATTTTGGCATCATTGCCAGAGAAGAGTGTAGCCATTTGTTTCTTTTGAGAGTAGTGTAAGTACCTGCTAAGAGAGAATTAGGTTTTAAAAGTGGAAGGTAAGAACCTGCGTACGGAGCATGTAACAGCCCTGCTCCCCCACCTGCTTTCCTACAGATTTGTTTTATTTTGGGTAGAAATCAACATTTGATTTGTGTTCATGACTAAGCAGAAAAAGCCTCAAAAGAATCGTAAACTGTTACCGAAGCCTGATAAAGCTAAGGGGCCAGTGACCCTTGGCCGATCAACCTTTATAGATGAAATCCTTAAAAAAGCAGAACCTTAGCCTTCAGTAGGACCTAGAAAAGTTGCTTCTAGACAACCTACTAGTTCCCTTCAGGCCACAGGATCGCCATCTGTAGCCTCTGTTGAGGTGCACAGCCAAACAAAAGAGCAATATTTTCAAGAAATTGACAATTCTAGCCCAAAATCATTACAAGAAGGGAACCTTAGTAATCTCTACAGAGGGAGAAGAGAAATAGGGGAAAGTGAAGAACCAAGATCTCCTCTTGGAATAGCTTCACCATTAAGCAGCCCAGATAAAGGAAGTGCTGCAAAAATAATCTAGAACGAAGAACCTCAAGAGCTAAAGTACCCCTAGACACTAGGAACTCTCATCATCCCAGACAAAGGAAGTGTTGTCAAGGCCATTCCTGCCCTAACTAACCAGCCTAGGAATACATTCCTAGAAATCCCAGAAGGTTATTGGCACATATTTGACCAAATTTCCCAGAACCAGCAAACCCCCCAAACCTCCACACTGCAATATCCCATTTTAGATACTACAGTTAATGCACCTATGAAGGCAATTCCTCTATAGCATAACCCTACATTCCATGGCCTAACATCAGAAGACCGAGATGCATTTTTGTTTGAATTTGATGTGATGCGCAAAGGATACAACTATACCACCAATCCCCAAAAGCTGAAAAAAATTCCCTCTACATTAAAAGGAGTTGCTTTATGATGGTTTATGGGGTTAGGTGGAGGTGTTATAAATGACTGGGATCAGATGAAAGGTGCCTTCCTGAAGAAATATCAGGATTATTGTAGGTCTAAAGAGTTA
This sequence comes from Pinus taeda, assembly GCA_000404065.3. NCBI lineage: Eukaryota > Viridiplantae > Streptophyta > Pinopsida > Pinales > Pinaceae > Pinus > Pinus taeda. The sequence goes on along the minus strand of APFE030254424.1, from coordinate 39,297 downwards.
AAGGATGAAATATTTCAAATGGTTGCTAGACCTAATGAGACACTAGAAGAATATGTTGAACGTTTTCAGTATAATCTTCAAAGATCTCCTTACGCATCATTACCCTTACCTGACAATGTATTAAAAACAACATTAATTAAAGGCATGAAGGAACAATGGATTGAAACACTAAATATTATGGGAAAAGGAGACATCTATCAAGAAGATTTTGCTAACATCATTTATTTATGTATTAGGAGCTCACGAGGCAACACAAGGCTAAAACCAGCGAAACATGACAAGTTTACAAGGGACAACAAGACCTCTGGAGAAGGAGTAACTCGTGCAGAAATCGGAAATTTACTGGAGAATTTTAAAACTGATATGTTGGGGACTCTGACAACATAGCTCGATATTATGCAAGCAAAACGAAACAAGTGGAAGCATAGCAAAATCTGGAAATATTCTATCCCAAGTGCAGAAAGAAACACAGCCACAAAGAGTGCCCATTAGATGCAGTTCAAGTTTGCGCTATTTGTATAAAAGACCACTCTAAGGAGAGTTGCCCCTCACTTCCTGGTTTCAAAGCAGTATACAAAGAAGTAGAAGAGGAACCAGAACTAGTGTACCTACTTAATCACCATTTTCAATGGTAGTAGCGACAATTAGGTATGTTCCCCGATCCATCTTCTTCTTTCCAACCTCTACAATGTCATGCTCAACAATGTGGCAAAATCAACTTCCCTTCTCAAATTGGTCACAACAACCATTTCCTTCATCATCACCATGGCTGAATCAAGCAAGCCAATCTAATTAGCCAAATTTCCCCTACGCTCCACCATATTGGAAAAACAATGCATATCCAACACAATGGTCCCCTCCTACTTCACAGAGTCAACCCTGGCAGACAAACTGGCAAAGACCAATGAATCAGCCAGTAGGAACCATTCCACTCCCTCAACCTACACTGCTAGCACTACAACAAAACCCCCAGTCCAACTTAATATTGCAACTCCCAACCCGAACCCAAATAACAGACCAGTTCAATCCGTTAAAATAATTGAAACATCAGAACTAGAAACCAATCTAAGGGAGTGCAACGACTTTCAATTAAGGTCTAGGCGCATTATAGAAACTGGGGGACATAAAAATGTTCAAGTTGAAAATCAGTTACCTATAGAACAATCATTACAAGAAGAAGAAGTGGTCAGACAACAAACTCATGACCAAGCAACCACATCTTCTCCCCCATTCCCAGAATGATTAATCATATCGCGCCCTATAAAATATCCTGACTTTGATATTCTGGTAGAACTAAAAAATTTGTACATAAAAATCCCACTCCTCCAAGCTATCCAAAATATCCCAATATATGCGAATACCATCAAAGAGATATGTATAAAAAAACCAAGGAGGAGAATAAAAAATAACCCAATAGTCCAAGTAGTTGGCACCCTATCTGATCTATTATCGGGAAGAGAAGCACCTGTTAAATATGAAGACCTAGGAAATCCAATAGTGACAGTTCAAATCAATGAACAAACCTTTTCAAATGCCTTAGTTGATTTAGGGGCTGCAATTAATATTTTAACAACCACCACTTGTAAAAAACTGGGCATTACATCAATAGAACCAACTTCCACCTTATTAGAACTGGCTGACCAATCAGTGGTTAGGCCAGAAGGTACACTACATGATGTCATGGTATCCATTGATTCCTGGGAATATTTTGCCAACTTTCTAATAATAAACCCCAAAAACTGACTCGATGGACATCCGTTAATATTAGGCAGACCTTGGCTTGTGACCGTTGATGCTTACATTGGCTGTCGACAAGGCAGTATGACCATAACTAGAGGGAGTAACATCAAGAATCTAGCCCTATACCCTCCAGCCCAGCCAAGTGTAACAATAATAAAAGCTAACAAACATCCTATATCATACCTCACCGAAAACATTAGATCCCCATTAACTATAGAAGATGCCCTCGATTTTAAAGATCAAACAGAGGATGATGTTATTAACAACTTCATTAACCAAGCTGAATCCAGATCCCACGTACAATGTCACATGATAGAGGCAGCATTTGACAATGGACTAGAAGAAGATCCTCTCAAAGACACTCATGACCAGACAATACCCACTACCTCTGTTTCAAATAGCAAAACTATAGAGATTGAGCCCAGAAAAACTTTGAACATCAATAATAACCTGACCCCTAAACAAGAAGAGAAGCTAGTCCAACTACTGAGAAAATACAAGGAATCTTTTGCATGGGATTATCCAGACATGAAGGGAATCGATCCCCAGCTATGTACCCACCACATTTATATAGAAAAGGATGCGAGCCTTGTTCGCCAACCCCAACAGAGACTTAAACCTCACCTGAAAGACATTGTGAAAGCTGAATTACAAAAAAAATTGGATGTAAACTTTATTTATCTGATCTCCGATAGCAAATGGGTCTCTCAGATAGTAGTGGTGCCAAAGAAGAATGGAAAGTGGAGGATTTGTATATATTATAGAGAATTAAACAAAGCAACCCAGAAAGACCACTTTCCCCTTCCTTTCATTGATCAAGTATTAGATACATTAGTAGGAAAGAAATTGTTTTCTTTCTTGGATGGCTTCAGTGGGTACAATCAGATTCAGATTGCCCCTGAAGACAAGGACAAAACTACTTTTACCTGTCCTTGGGGAATGTTTGCCTATAGAATCCTACCCTTTGGCCTAGGCAATGCCCCTGCCACATTTCAAAGGGCCATCCTCAGCATCTTTTTAGATTTAATAAATGAAGGGCTCGAAGTATACATGGATGATTTCACACCATACGAAGATGATTTCGACCCAGCACTAGACACATTAGAAAAGGTGTTGCAGCGATGTATCGCCACCAGGCTCTGTTTGAGCCATGAAAAGTGTTATATGATGATGACTGAAGGACTTATCCTAGGTCATTATATCTCAGCGACTGGAATACAGGTAGATGCAGCCAAAATTCAAATAATTTTCTTAATACCTACTCCTACCACACAGACAAAGGTACGCAGTGTTCTTGGATTTTCTGGTTATTATAGGAGATTTATAGAACATTTTTCTCAAATAGTTGCACCTTTATACGCACTAACAGGGAATGTTGATTTTTTTTGGACAGATAAATGCGACCGTGCTTTTGAGGATCTGAAAAAGCTTGTGTTAATAGCCCCAGTGCTCAGAGGCCCAAATTGGGACCTGCCATTTCAAATTTCATCAGATGCTTAGGACACAACTATTGGAGCAGTCCTTGGGCAGGAAGAAGACAAAAAACCATATGCAATCTATTACATTAGAAAGAATTTGTCTCCTACTGAGCTAAACTATATTGTTACTGAAAAAGAATTTTTAGCTGTAATACATGCTGTAAATAAACTTAGGCATTATATCACTGGATATCCTGTTGTTTTATATAAAAATCACTCTGCGATAAAATATTTAGCAAATAAATCAATAAAAAACGGTAGAGTAATAAGATGGTTGGTTTTATTGCAGGAATTTGACATCACAATAAAAGATCGACCTGGGAAAGAGAATCTTGTAGCTGATTTTCTCTCACGAATGTCGAAGCCAGTGGACGCAGTAGTAGTTGAAGACCAATTTCCAGATGAACATTTATTCACTGTTACTATCAAGACACCCTGGTATGCTAATGTTGCAAATTATTTAGCAGTAAGAAAATTACCAAAGCATCTGACCCCCAATGAATGAAAATAGATTGTTCAATGTAGTACCCAATTTTCTTGGATTGGGGGCTACCTATTTCATACAGGGGCAGATATGCACATCAGAAGATGCGTCCGTGAAGACAAAATATTTGACATTCTGAAAGCCTGTCATGATGGACCATGTGTCAGACATTTCGTAGATCGAAGAACTGGTCACAAAGTTCTACAAACAAGGTATTACTAGCCCACAATCTTCAAAGACACGAAAAAATTTGTTCAAGCCTGTGACAGTTGCCAAAGAGCAGGATGCCCTGGACAGTCCGATGAAATGCCTTTGAACCCACAGCTAGTAATCGAACCATTTGAGCATTGGGAGCTCGATTTTGTTGGTCTGATCAACCCATCATCAAACTAGAAAACATATATTTTGGTATCAACAAAGTATGTTACCAAATGGGTTGAAGCAGAGGCACTTCAAGAGCTACAGAGGACTCTGTCATTCATTTCTTGTTCCAAATATTTGTGTGATATGGCCTCCCAAGAGACATAATCATGGACGAAGGACCACATTTTGCAAGTAATAAAATTACTGCAACATTAAAAAACTATCATATTTAGCACAAGATTACCACTCCGTATCACCCGCAGGCAAATGGCTAAGTAGAGAGCATGAATAAAGTCATAGAGGCAATATTAACAAAGACCATTGCGTCACACAAATGCGATTGGGCTACAAGATTACCAAAAGCCTTGTGGGCATACCAAACAACATGGAGAAACACCACCAATTATTCACCATATCAGCTAATATTTGGAATTTAAAATGCAAATGCTAAGAACAGCACAGGAAGTCGGTCTAGATTTAAATGAGGCTCAGACTAATAGACTACAGCGAATCAACGAGCTAGATGAAATGAGGCTCTTAGCTCTTCAACAGATTGCATTAATTCAACAACAGAGAGAAAAATGGCATGACATCCTCATCAAAAAGAAAATCTTCCACAAAGGAGATTGGGTACTCCTATACGATTCCAGGTTTCAGGATTCTTTGGGAAAAATTTAGACTCACTAGCTAGGACTGTATGAAATCTAGAAAGTGCATGATAATGGCACTATTACTTTGACTACTATTGATAGATCTGGACATACCTTTAAAGAAAATGGCCATTTAGTTTGACTGTATCACAAACCGCTTACTCGAGAATCCTTCTACCAGCAACTCCAGGAAAATTCTGACATGAAGATTTGGCTGAGGAAGAGAACTCTTCGTCACCTTCGGTTCACTAAGTAATTTGATTGCTTTTAAATTTTGTACATAACTTTTTCTGTTTCATTTGTGTAAATTACTTTCTGAGCAGATTTCTGCATTTCTACAATTTTTTTACATTTTGTTGTTACTTTCCGAAGGAACAACACTTTCACCGCTTTGTTGTTCCTTTTCGAAAGAACAACATTTTTTGCATTTTGTTGTTCCTTTCCGAAGGAACAAAACTTTCACCATTTTGCTGTTCCTTTTCGAAGGAACAACACTTTTGCATTTTGCTCTTCCTTTCCAAAGGAACAACATTTTCGTCGTTTTGTTGTTCCTTTCCGAAGGAACAACACTTTCGTATTTTGTTGTTCCTTTTCGAAGGAACAATATTTCCACCTTTTTGTTGTTCCTTTCTGTAGGAAAAACACTTTCATGTTTTTTCGTTCCTTTCTGAAGGAATAGCACTTCCGCATTTTTGTTGTTCCTTTCTGAAGGAACAACACTTTTGTTTTTGTTGTTCCTTTCCAAAGGAACAACACTTTCGTTTTTGTTGTTCCTTTCCGAAGGAACAACACTTTCGTTTTTTTGCTGTTCATTTCCGAAGGAACAACACTTTCATTTTTCTGTTGTTCCTTTCCGAAGGAACAGCACTTCCATTTTCTGTTGTTCCTTTCCGAAGGAACAACACTTTCATTTTTGTTGTTCCTTTCCAAAGAAACAACATTTCCACATCTTTTGTTTGTGTTTGATTTATTTGTTGTTCTAATTAAGGAACAGATGTTGTTCCTCTCAAGGAACAATAGTTTTGAATATGTTTTTTTCCTTTTGCTTGCGGTTTTTCTGTGCAAATATTCTTTTGTTGTCCCTCTAAAGAAACAACAACTGTTCCCTCTAACGAAAAACACTTTTTCAGTGCATTTTTCTTCTTTTTGTGTGTATGTGTGTTTCACCATTTAGAGGATTTTTGTGAGCAATGGTCATTTAAGGCATAGCTATACATTTATGCAAGAATACAAAAACTAGAGGATACTGAAATCACAAAATCAAAGAAAAATCGTTATCCTTAAAAGAAATTGCTTTGAATTGATAAGAAGAAGAGGAAAGGACACAACTATTTATGTCACTTTGTTGTCTTTATTTTCACTATTACCAATGTGATTGATTATTTTTATCATGATGGTTCTTTCTAAATCCCCATAATTCTCTTTGATCATTATTATTGAATAAGAATAAGGGCATATTTTTTCTATTGAGATGTCTAGACTTCTTCCACCATCCCTACTCTTAAGGAGTGTTGAGCCACCCTCTATATATAAATAGGGAAGTGCTATATAAAAGAAAAAAAAGAATAAGAAAAAGATACATATCTATATGATTACTAACATGATTTGTCATATGAAGGATAGGGGGTTTCATCAAGAGCCAACCTACCATGATCATAAGGAAGAAAGTGAAGTGGCATTCCCACTATGGCCACCACACCAAGGATATGATCCAAGAGGCACATCAGAAAAATAAAAATAAAAATCCTTGGAACAGGAGGTCACATCACGAGCCAGCCTGCCCACCTTTCACTCCTTCCTGGTGAATGGCATTGTGATTCATCTGGTTACCATGCCAGCACAATGGCCTCCATTCTAACATTGCACAACACTTTCCTAGGCATACACAAAGTATTATGGTTCCAAGGGTGAAATAAGCAACTCTATCAAGGTTATGGACACCCATGGGCAACAGAGCTTTGTTGATGGTATTGAAGTCATATTTCTTATACAACAATAGTCATTATAAACCCTTCTTCTTATATCTTTATAGTGATTTCGAATGAGATTATGTCATATAACCTTTTCGAACCTTTGATACATGAAAATCATTTACAAATCAATCATGACGGTTAAAGTGGATAATGACCACATAAGAACTTTTATTCACGTCAGTTGTCCTATCCTCCATTTATTGCATCATATCACGACATTTCCATATTTATTAACGATTTCCATCATACGCCTCGATTTCGGTAATCCGCTTATTTTTGTAAACATGTTACATATCTATATGATGTTCCTTTATTCTGTTGTACGATTGCAGTTCAACATGTTGCTCCTTTATTTGACGGCCAAGGACGGCCTATCACATTACAGGGGAGCACGGGTGATCTCCATAATTCACTGGCATATGTGTCAGCTCAGTATTCGGAGCTATTATGACTTCACCAAAACTCAGGAATAGCAAGTCTAACAGTATTTTGTTTCCCAATATGCATGGCTTGCTATTCCAACGCCATTTCTGTGTTTTGCTCTGCAAAAATTAGCAATGAATTAAAGTTTGAACAGCTTTTTGTTCCATCATCTTCTCTGTGTTTTTTTTAACAGTAAGCTAAAAATTTGAACAGCTTGTTGTTCCATCGTCGTCTCTGTGTTTTTACAGTGTGCTAAGCATGAACAAGATGGGAGGAAGAACAATTCACAGTGATCCGCAAGTGTTAATGGTCTCTGACACTGCATGAGAAATCTTAGCAAGGGCAGGATGGATAGCCTACCTTAACCATCTACAGCAACCTAACGAGACGATGGAAATCGAGTTTCTATAGAATTTGTAGGAAAATCATTCCATGGTGAGAGAGAGACAGATAGCAGTCACAGATGACATAATTGCTGAAGTTTCGGGACTGCCAACCGTTGGACCTGTATGGACTCTAAAAAAGGTGATACTGCGAGATGCCATAACCATCTTCTAGGACGAAGGGCAGAACCTTACTGTCAAAGGGAAAGGAGTCCTGTCGGCAACCCTAGGAGAGCCTTGGGAAGAATTGGTGAGAATTATCCAAAGCTACATCACTTGTGATGGTAGAAAAGATGTGGTAAGACCACACCATCTCAAACTTTTAGTCGTGTTAAAGCAAAAATGTGTTGTGAATTTGCCTGCGTTCTTAAATTTTTTATTACATGATGTTGCCTAAAGCATGAGAAAATCTCGCCATGTAGAGTTAGTAGTAAGCCATCATGGTTTAATTCGGTTGATAGTCAGTTATAGTCTAGCCCAACAACAGAGTAGTTGGGAAGAATTGATTTTCTCGATAGATGGGGGACTGGCCTTGCCAACCCCAAAATGAAAACATATTGCTAGCACATCAAGTAGACCACTGAAACGAAGACAATCTGTCAAATTGACAAGGAGCAGAGGAATGCTATGAAATTCCTAGGGAAATATTAGCCAACCTGTGGAAATACATGATTCAGAAGACGAACAACCCCCACAACTTGAAGGGGGGGGAAATGAAGAAGAATTAGAGGGAATCGAAGAAGAAGAATTGGAGGAAGAGACGGAGCAATCCAGTCAGGAAGAAGGGGAGGAAACAGAGAAACACAGCGAAATTCCACTGCAAAACCCTCTACAAGAAGATGAATTGGCCTAAATTTTGGCCAATATGGGAAAGTATGTCCAACCTCACAGCCCACTCAACCCCCATACCAAAGAAGGGCCGCAGAAGCACTCTGCTCATGATAAAAGTGCATCTGAGGAAATGTGTGATGTGGAGGAAGAAGAAGAGGATCACTCTGCTCATGATAAGAGTGTATCTGGGGAAAAGAGTGACGAGGAGGAGGAAGAAGGACAATTTGTTCCTATTCAGAATATACTCAAAGAATTTCATGATGAAGAAGAGTTAGAAAAATAAGCTACCTAGGAGACAGTAGAACAAACCAGGGTTTCTACCCCTGAAAAACCTGATCAACAAAACACTGAGGAGGTGTTCCAAGAAGGAAACATGGAAATTTTCCAAGGCGAAGGTACAATACCTGAAGTACAAAGCCTGAGCCTGAGAAAAGAAATGGCTATTCCTTCTAAGAAAATAGATGAAATTAAAAAGTTATGAAAGGAACAGCGGAGATTGCTTAACGTAATTAAGCAACTTCGTCAACAAATAAGAGTCTTAAAAATGGGGAAGAACTCAAAAGGAACCTCTCGGGCAAATCGTGCAAACACCCAAGAAAGACCCCATAAGAAAAAGACCAAGAGGACTCAAGTCAACCCTGTTATTCAAAATCGCAAGGAACAACATTTAGCTGTTGCAAATGCAGAAGCACAAACGAACAACATACCGGCTTGTCATAAGGAAGTCCAGACAGATCGGACAATCTGTGAGAAGGAAACTCAAACCATAAAAACTAGATGTCACAATAAGGAGAAGAAAGTAGATCTCCAGGCCAAAATTGTCATGATGGATAATGACCCAAGGATAGTAACTCTGCAAAAATATTTGGCACAAGCCCAATAAACGATATAGAAACTCACAGAGGAAATTGTTCCTCAAGAAAAATATCAAAAGTTACAACAGCACCTAAAGAACATCAATGCATCGGAAAGCCAGGCCTTTGATGGATGGTGAAAGGAAGAGGAAAGAGTCAAAAAGGTAACCCATAGACTAGACACAGTTATAAATCAAATGGATACCTTATGTTCTCTATTTACTGATGTTCTAGCATGTAGGGCACCTGCCAGAAACTATGCTTTGTTTTTTATGGAAAGATATTTACAATTGAAAATTAACGCTGTCAAGGCAGGAGTGCCTATAGAGATAAAAACCATTGATGATTTCATAAACTATTGTAAGCATTACAAGGTGAAAGTTCAACAATTGTTATGTGAATTTTGTTTGCACAATATTGTGTTAGATGGAGAAATAGAAAAGAACCCTAGCCCTTTTGTGGGTGATGTCCAACTTCAGGCATTTATTTCTTTTGGTGTTAATCAAATAAAGTGGCTTAAAGCCTACAATGTCTTCCAGAGATAGGAGAATGGATTAGATATGTGGGTAAGGGGTGAACCTAGAGACCCATTGCAATTATGGAATGAACATAGGAGCTTAATGAGAACTCAGGGTGTAATCCAGACATTGGGACCTATTCATATAGCAGTCATCCAGTAAGGGGTAGAATACTTCTTAACCATCAAAGACCTTGCCATAGCACCAGCCAAATTCCGATACCAGACTTCTAATCAGAATATCGAAAACAGAGAGCCATTCAATTATGAGAATTTTAAGCTCGTTGTTGACCGCTTGGTTATCTATGGTGACCTCATCTTGAGAGAAGGCTCATCTTGGTTAGGCTGTAGGTTCCGAAGTCCAGTCATTTGGTATCCTACACTAGGGTATAGAGCCTTATATGAATTGGCTAAAGGTCCGACAAGGCATATTCTTGAAACCTTAGCTAGGAATCATGGTTGTAGATCACCGACTGAGAATCCTTCTCCAGCCTATTCCCTAACTTCCTTGCATTTCAATTACAATGTTTTCATGAGGGCATGAAAAAGGGTAAGCAGGGGGGTGTTTTGAGCATTAGAAAAGGTATGTAATTGCCACTTATTTCATTATCTTTTCCTTTAATTCATAACTTCTTTACATTATGAGATGAACATATGATAAAGGATTATGATAAAGTTTAAGAGATTTGTGAGTAACGTAAAATGACTAATTATTACCTTTTTCTATGCAGAAAATGAAGAAAATGGAAGATATCCATTTTAGAGGAAAAGACAAGGCAAAACCAATTGTTTTCCCTTTGACAGGGAACCGCATCCAGACGAGGTAATCTAGATCGGAGCACATGAGCCATGAAAAGGAAGAAGAAATGCCATCGCTACCTTAAGAATATCTGTATCTTTGGTATTTCTGCCTGGCCACTATAAAAAGGGATAGTGCTGCTAGCCCAAGGGGCAGATTATTGTTGTTTTATCAAATTTGTTGTTGCAAACTGAACTTTGATCATCGACTCTCTTTAAAGAGCAGTTACTGTATCTCTATTTTCATGATTAATACGTAAACTTTGTTGTTGTTCCGTCTTTGATTCTGGAGTAACCGCAACAGTGCATCCCTGGTGGCTAAGGGCCCGACCCTGGTGGATCACTTGCTTTATGTACCATTATTTTCCAATTCCAAGTCATTTGTGGTTTGATTTATTTTACTTACTTCATTCAGTAATCTGTTGTTCCTTGTCATTTTATTTACTGGATTTGTTATATATAATTCGTTTGAATAGTAAGGTTATCATTTGCAACTGAAATGTTATGTTGTTCATTCTTAAATAAAATTGCATCATTGTTCCTTTATAGATTGACATTACTGTGTAATATTGTTGTTCCTTTACATATTGACATTACTGTTCGTTTATAGAATAACATTACTGTTCATTTATAGATCGGTATTTTTGTTTATTTAGATATGGTTTACCTATATTTGTGATTTATGTTCATTTGGATTACCGTTCCATTACAACTGCAATCATTGTTCCTTTATAACCGTGGTTAATATTTATTATGCTAAACTTGGATTACTGATTCCATCATTATAGATTCACTGTGTATTAACATTTGATTTAGTTCGTTGTATGTTTACATTTGATTTAATTCACTGTTCAATATTTCATAAACTTACTTAAGCTTGTTGTTCCATTCTTGGCTTTCTATTCAAATCATTTCCTAGTTAAAGACTGTTGCTCAACTCCTTTAGATTATGATTGTTGCCTAATTCATTCCTCTAAGTTAAAGCTTTGTTGTTCAGTCTTTTTAATAGATTAGTTGTTGTTCCCTTTTATATTAATTGAATTATCATTCCCAATAATTTCTTTGGTGTGAACAGAACGATCTGCAACTGTAGTGAACATTGACTATTGCTGTCTGGTTCCCAGATTGGAGATCTTCTCTTTGATTTCTTTTCATTTGCATCAGTTTACAAAGGAAGGAGTTATCATTACTGCATCCTTGACTGATGAGTGTTGCAGTATGAATGATTTAGCTACAAAGCATTTCATTTTCTTTCCATTACATTTAGAGTTTGTTTCTAGCATTTATTTACTTTTGTAAAAGCACTATACTACTAGCATTACTCTTGACAAGTGACCGCCTCAAACTGAGTACACTCTTGAGATAACAAATTGTACCTGGATTGATAATTAATGTAGGGTAAATAGAGGTTAAAAAGACCCCTTTTACTGCTCAACCTACCATATATTTTTCAAGGGATGACCAAACCCTAAACATGCATGGATTCCTATGGATCTCTTTACCTAAATAGTGGTGAATTTGCCCATCTCCACCCTCATGCTTTACCGTGTATCCTTCCATTACCTGTCAAGGAATTCCTAGGCCTTTGGGAATTTTCCTAAGACCACCCCACTCAGTTTCGAAACCATCCGACACTCCATCTCAACCAAGTAAAGGAACCCCATCACACCATGGTTATCCATAAATGGCAAGGCAAGGCTAAAAACCACTTTCACACCTAGAAACACCCATGCCAATGATAGCAAGAGAACCAAATACACACATGCATGTACCAAGAATACCAAAACTATCAAGGAAATCATACATTCAACTTGATACCTGCTGTTGGGCCATGAATACGACCACTTTGTAACACTTATTTCATCCATTTTTACTCTTCTTTATCAATTCATTTATTATAATTTATTATTTAAATCCATTTTATAAATGATTTATGCTCTTATAGATGAATATTATTTATTCTCCTTTATTTCTAATAAATTTATGATTATGCATGATTTTATCAATGATAGTTTCAATAAATTAGTTATAACATTATTCACCATTTTTAACCTCCATGATAATTTCTAGATTGAAGATTTGACCATTAAATGTGCCAACTCAGAAATTCGCTGGAATAAGAAGTGACAGTTTTGCGGCTGAGATTCTGGGCAAATGAAGAAGAATTTGGAAAATATGGAACATGGGTTTTGTCCATAACGAACCCAATTAACTCTAAGACGGAACAGTTTGCCTAAATTTGACTTGTACTGAGAGAAACGCAGGGTTCTTTGAACACGATTTTCTCAGATTTGTTGTTGCGGCCGTCCTCCAAATCTTAGCTGCAAAGACCAATTCGCCTTGCTCTTGTTAAAAGTTGAATGGGAATATATTTTCTTTTTGATCAATTGGTTAGAATCAATCCAATTTTGTAATAGAAATCATTTTGTAATTATCTTTGTTGTAACTTCTCTCTGATCTCTCTCTATTTAAATGAGAACAGAGATTAGAGAAGGGGATGATTAATTTGGAGGGGGATGATGAATTTAGAGATGGAGACTTAACGATTCAAAATTATGATTTGAATTAGAGATTTAGAAGTAAGGATTCATGATAGAATAGGAGGAAAAGGAGATTGTTGCATGTTGTAATTCTCAGAGCTTCAGTTGTTGTACTGATTTTACAATTTGATGATTAATACATGATTTGGGAGTTGTTGTTCATTCTGTTCATCTGAAATAACCCAGCAGCATCCGCTGGCGGCTAAGGGCCTAGCCTCTGGGGGGTACGCTGCTACTGCTGTATATTATCTCTTTGGTTTATACGTGGTTTTCATTATCAACTTTATTTGGTAATCTGGTATGTTCTATTATTTTACATCACGGTTCTATTATATCTGATTTATGTTCAATTGAGTAATATCGTTCTCTATGACAGGAATGTCGTATTGATTCATCTTGACTTGGTAACGCATTGATGTTCTTTTAATCATTGATATAATGTTGCTGATCCTTACAGAATGTTATTGCTATTCAATTACAGAGTATCCGTGTTGTAACACTTCTTAATTGGGATTACTGAATTCATCTTAGAGATTATATTTCCTTGCGATTGTTGAATCTATTAACGTTGTTGTTTCATTACAAAATACAGTTGTATTCTTTATAACTAAGACTGATAATTGGATTACCAAATCAGATTACTATTAATGTGTGCCATGTGTTAAGTTATTATGCATTTTTATTTGGCTTTCAAGCGTTGTTCCATATTCTATCATTAATCAGTGTTGTTCTATTTACCATGTGCTATTCGATTCATCTTTAAAGATAGGGGATTTCCATTTGATTTTTGTAGAACACGATTGTTGCATTTATTCTTGTAGACTAAGGTGATGTTACTTATTGAATTCAGTTGTTGTTACATTTCCTAGCTACTGTTCCATTTCCTGTTATTCGCATTATCTTTGCTTTGGTGTGAAGAATGATCTGAAACTGTAGTGGGCATTGACATTTGTTGTCTAGTTCCTAGATTGATGATCTGTTCCTTGATTATCTTTAGCTACATCAGTTTACAAAGGGATGAGTTACTATTACTGTACCCTTGACTGATCATTTGCTGTAGTTTTCTGAATGCATGATTTAATTCTTAACGTGCTTTGCTGTAAGTAGATCTCATTTTGAACATCCGTTTACTCTTGTATTTTAAGCATTGTACTACATCTTTCATAACATTACTCTTGAGTAAATAGACGCCTCGAACTGAGTACACTCTTGAAATAAAAAGTTGTCCCTGGGTTGATAATTGGTGTGAAGGTAATTAGGAGTTAAAAAGACACATTTTTATCGCTCGACATTTTGGCACCGTTGCAGGGGAGAGTGTAAGCCATTTTTAAAGAGTAGTGTGCATCTGATGAGTGCCTGTTAGGAAAGAATTGGGTATTAAAAATAGAAGGTAAGAACCTACGTACAGGAGCATGTAAAAGCCCTACTCCCCCACCCGCTTTCCAACAGAATTGTTAAAGAACTTAGGGTAGAAATAATTTTTGAATTTTTGTGTGAATGACTAGGGAAAAAATAGAAATTTTGAAAAACGAATCACATGATTTCACTCAAGTGGTGATGTAAGCACCACCCATTTCACTAACTAATTGACAATAACATTTGAAGAAGGAGCCTCAAAGAAACACATGAAAAACATCTTATATTATGGTAAGAAATGGCTCACGTTTCTGCTTTTGAATTTCCTATCAAAGATCTAGGAGGAGTGACACAAATGCACATAATTCCCCATTGTCTCTACCAAATTTTCATGGCTAGACAAATGAAGATCCAAATACATTCTTATTTGAGTTCGAAATACTTTGTAGAGGATATGATTATTGTACTAATGATCAAAGGTTGAAAGTGTTTCGTCTTACTCTAAAAGGAGTAGCTCTCCAATGGTTCATGAGCCTAGGTGGGAACTGCATCCAAACATGGGAGGATATGAAGAACATATTCTTGAAGAAGTACCAAGACTATTACAAGGCCAATGAAGATATTTTCGATATGATACAAGGGGAATATGAAAGCTTGGAGGACTATGTAGATCGATTTCAATACAACCTTCAAAAATCAAAATATAAGCATTTGGAAAAAGAGATCTTAAAAATACTCCTTCTTAAAGGAATCAAAGATAAATTTTTAGAACTCTTAAATATGATAGGAAAAGGTGATGTTTTTCAGCTGTCATATGAGGATGTTTGTGAATTTTGCATAAGGTATTCAAGAGGAATCTCCAAGGCTGGTAAGAATTCTAGAGATGTTTGTTCTTTCTTTTCCAAATCTGCTACAAGAATAGGAGACATAAGAGCTGAAATCAATGATTTACTTGAACATTTTAAAGTTGATTTTATTACCTCTCTAAGTTCAAAATTGGATGCTTTGTAGGTTCATAAAAATCAAGAATTTGATGAAGTGTTTTTCACTCATGACCGAAAGGAGCATACCATAGATGGTTACTCTTCCTTATCTAGGATGGAAGTATCATATCAAAGAGGTGAGGAAGCTGCAACAAGGTCAAGACCATGGAAATCATGGCCTATAGGTATGGTTCAAAACACTTCTTATCCATTCTCTTACTTGCATAATCCATTATAGAATACTCATGTTCTAGGGCAGCCATGTCAATTTCAATATAACCACCAATCTTATCTACAAGTTTGGCATGGTTCACCTTATGATTGCATGACTACTCTCCCTCATCTTGTAGCACAAGCACATTCTCCATATTCTCCACTAGCTCTTCCACAACATCTTGCTTCCATATCAAATTTATCCACTCAACCCAACCAACTACATCATCACAATGCTCCATTCCTTACACATTTTCCTGCTCAACTAATTCCACACCCTCACCACAATAAACCAGTACAACATACTTACAATGTTGAATTTCAAAATTTACCCACCCTTCCCACCCATTCTATCTCACATGCGCCATTAGAGAAAACTTACAATAAGATTTAGAATGTTTCAAATTCAAAAATTGTAGAAGCCTCGGAAGAAAATGAGGTTTCTTATAGTATGTATCAACAAGCTATTTTAAAATATCAAGAACTTCATGATCTGATGGATATGAGAAATCAAGAAAGTAATAGATACATTGAAGATTGGTTTCACTCCATCATTTCTTTGCAACATCACTCTATGCTTCAACTATTTTTGATACCATTTTTTCAAGGGAAGTTGGCTTCTCATACCCTAATTTTCATTAATATGCATTTTTCAAATTTAGGTATGTGTATATGTGAAGCCTTATTTCGAAAATGGCTCCACTGGAAGTACTCATATACGTAGTCATATTCATTTTTCAAATCAAAATAGGTTAGTATAGAAAATAAAATAAATAAGGGAATAAATAAACGCATTTTGTTTTTTATGTAAAACTAGTTGTTTTTTGTTGCAACATGCTATGCAAATCAATATTGGTGATAGTTTTTTAATTCATTTGTGTATATATATGAATTATAATGGAAATAATAGTTCTACAAAAAATCATATTCACTTTTATCACCAATTTGAAAAAATGCTTCAATATCATAATTTTTTGGCTTGTGGGCTTGATGGAATTTTTGCAAAAACAGTCGAGACAGTCATGTTTTGAGGGACCAAAAGGGAATATTTTTAAAATATGTTTCTATCCTAAGTATCCCTTGATGTCCACCTTCCAACCCAATTTTAATCATTCAATTTGGATTTGAAACGAAAAAGTTAGAAACAAAACATTGACGGGGTGTCTAGCGGGCAGCTCAGGAACAAAGTTGGGGCAGTCAGCTTTTGAAGGCCTAAATGAATGAATTTTTAAAACCTGTTTCTATGGTAGATTCCCCTATGAATCTAGTTTATAATTTAATTGTAATAACTCATTTTCGATGTCGTATGGGGAAGTTATGATCCAAATACCGACTATCTATCGTAAATCAGCACCCTTAAAACTTTGTTTTTCCGGCTGTTCCTTACAGTATTTGACCTATCAATTATTCTTGTCTTCAAAACCTATTTCTCTGGAAATAAATAAATTAATCTACTTTCATTTCCAATTTGAATCATTCAAATCTGACATCAAACGAAAAATTTATGCTTGAAATATCAACTGTTGATCTAAGTTGGGTAATCGAAAATGACTCTATTATGCAGGTTGTTCTAACTAAAATTGACATATCATATCATTAAATCTTTAAAATTTGTTTTTATGGGAGATCAAACTTTTAATTCGCTCTCATTTGGCTTTGGAATCACTCAATTTTGACGAAAAAAAAGAAGTTGTGATTAAAACACTGCAGGTTAGCATGATTGACTATTGCTCTCCTGCAAGTGACAGATAAATTTTACTTTGTTATTTTCTCCATGGATTTATTCTATAGAGTAACTACTTGTTAGTTTTTTTACATAATTCTTGGATTAGGGGAGCCCACGCACCTCTCTTTCTCCATGATTTAATGTTTTATTGTAGGTAGATACTTGTTTTTTGCAGGTCTTGGGAAAATAAAGAAGGTCAATTTATGGACGAGTGATTTTGAAAGAAATTTTAAATGAAACAAAAGAATTTCATCCAAATCATTACCCAACATATTCATAATAGAAGAAATGAAAAATTGATTTCCATTTGAAGATTCATGTCTTGTCACTGTTGCCAAAACATTTTTCAAAGAAATCATTTTTTTACATAATATCATAGCTGTTGTAACTTAATTTACTTATTTACATACTGTTTTTTAAATAAAATGTTGTTTCTTCTCTGATTTCTCTTATATTTTGTGTTTCAGGTGTTGCTTCATTCAAATTGTAACATATCTTCAGTATCAATGCAGTGAACAGCTAATTTATTTTTTTGTATGTTTGCATTTTATAATTGTCCATTTTGTTGTTCCTTTTTCACGTTTTGTTGTTCCTTTTCGAAATGGAACAACACTTCTACACTTTCACGTTTTGTTGTTCCTTTCCAAATGGAACAACACTTCTGCACTTTCACGTTTTATTGTTCCTTTTCGAATAGAACAACACTTCTGCACTTTCACATTTTGTTGTTCCTTTTCGAAAGGAACAGCACTTCTGCACTTTCACTTTTTGTTGTTCCTTTCCGAAGGAACAACACTTTCACATTTACTTTCACATTTTTGTTGTTCCTTTTCCAAAGGAACGACATTTTCATTTTTGTTGTTCATTTTCTAAATGAACGACACTTTTAGTTTCTGTTGTTCTTTTTCCAAAGGAAAGGCACTTGCGTTTTTGTTGTTCCTTTTCCAAAGGAACGACACTTTTGATTTTTGTTGTTCCTTTCTCAAAGGAACAACACTAGTGTTTTTGCTGTTCCTTTTCCAAAGGAACGACACTTTTCATTTTTGTTGTTCATTTTCCAAAGGAACGGTACTTGCGTTTTTGTTGTTCCTTTTCCAAAGGAATGGCACGGCACTTGCATTTTTGCTGTTCCTTTTCCAAAAGAACGGCACTTGCGTTTTTGTTGTTCATTTTCCAAAGGAATGGCACTTGCGTTTTTGCTGTTCCTTTTCCAAAGGAACGACACTTTTGATTTTTGTTGTTCCTTTTCCAAAGGAATGCCACTTGCGTTTTTTTTGTTCCTTTTCTAAAAGAACGTCACTTTTAGTTTTGTTGTTCCTTTTTCCAAAGGAACGGCATTTGCATTTTCACACTTTTTTGTGTGTATTTTTGCTTTTTGGTTTGCATTTCCTTTGTTGTTCCCTACAAGGAACAACACTTTTTTTTAGTGTTTTTGTTGTTCCTTTTTCCAAAGGAATGACATTTGCATTTTCACACTTTTTTGTGTGTATTTTTGCTTTTTGGTGTGCATTTCCTTCGTTGTTCCCTACAAGGAACAACACTTATTTTGAGTGTTTTTGTTGTTCCTTCAAAGAAGAAACAATTTGGGATTATTTTCGAGAGCAACCCTTCCTTCCTCTTGTGGGATTATTCCTAATTCATCTCAACCACATTTTCCTGATTCTCTTTCATGGCATGAAGTACACTACTTTTATGAGGATAAGAATTATGGATTCTTTTGAAGCGAGTTATTATCATTCATGTTCAGATCTTTAACAGGACAGCTCCTTGATGATAGATTCTTTTCAAAAAGGACATAATTATTTATATACTATTTTACTGCATTGTTTTCTACTGTACATGATTCTGATTGATCATCTTAATACCATGCTGGTTCCACCCTTCCTGCTTATAACATTCTCTGTCTATAATAAATGAGATTATTGGTATATTTTTTTCTATTGACATGTTCAACTTCTTCCACCATCCCTACTCTTAAAGAATATTGAGCCTCCCTCTTTTTATCATAAAAATGTGTAATAACAACAAAATTATGTTCGCAGATGGAGGATAGGGGGTCTCATTACAAGCCAGCCTACCATGTTCATAAGGCTGTAACAAAGTGACATTCCCATTATGGCCACCACACCAGGGTTATGATCCATTGGATAGCCAAATTATCCTTGGAACAGGAGGTCTTATCACGAGCCGGCCTGATCACTTTTGCTACCTCCTAGTGAATGGCAGTGTGGTTATCTGGTTACCACGCCAGCACACTGATCTCTTCTGTAGAACAACACTGGAATTCTCCATTTATAAATTGAGGATCTTGGCTCTTATGGGTTAAAAAACAACCCTGCCGAGGCTATGGACGCCTGCTGGCAGCAGAGGCTCTGCTTATGGTATTGAAGTTATATCTTATCATCAATTATCATTATAATACCCTTTTCTTTTCTTTTTCTTTTTATCAGAGAAGTTATTTCCTTAATTATCCCTATTTTGAACCTTTATGCATGAGAAATTTTTTTATGATCAATCGCACCATTTTCAGCTAGAATACCATCAGCAAAGCATCTTTTTGGCATATTGTTGTCATTTTTCTCTTTCGCATAACTTATCATCAATCCAAAGTGTCCTATCTTTTATTCATAACTATCTTTATACATTCTGCTCTCATTATAAACATAACTCTCGTTGTCCTATCATTGATACGTGTACTCTGCTTCATTTACTATTGTATTGTTCATTCTCTTGCCTTGCCATCAGCATAACACCTCTCATACGCTTTATGGTCATGGAATTCCTTTTCCAATTGGAGGGGGGAATGTATACATTATGGGATAGCATGCGATATGATTACTACACTCTTCCATAACTTGTTGATTTGACAACATATTAGTATTGCATGTATACATCAGTTTTTCTAATTGAAATTTTTGCATGCATCTTCATCTATTCCCATTCAAAACTAACACTATGTATTCAAAAACATTGTATGCAAAATAGTGATTTGTTTACAGGAGAATAACAAGTATGGGGGGAATTATATTTGCAGCATGACCACACTATTGCAACTAAGATAAGAGGCTCGCGAACGTGAACAATTCTTTAGACATGATGTGCTTACCTGGATTCCACCTTTTGCATCACTTTCAGCACCAACTCTGCCTACATCAGCTTCAACAAATGCCAGTCCATATATGTCATTCCACATTTTTCTTTTTGGAGGTAAAACTTGAGGTAAAATAGCATAATTTTCTGATTTATTGCGAATTTAGGAGAATTTAATGAATATCCATTGAGCATTATGTATCACCATTCATTCCACATCTTTACCACTTCCAATTTTTCAGCGGCATATTATCTTTTAATTTGGGGGAGTGCTCCTTTCATTCATTTCTTTCTTATGACCATGTCATTCATATTCTTTATCATCCATTGTTATTCTTATTCATTCTGAACACCTCCTTTATTCCATGTTGTTTTACACCAAGCATAGAATTCAACAGATGGTAGCAACCACCTCAATTTGTTTTCTAGCATCGCATGAGGGCATGTTAATTTTTTAGAGAGGGGGAGGGATTGCTACGCATGATGGATGTTTTCTACTTTCTTTCTTATTTAAGGCATACAATTTCAGTGCAAAAATTGCTTTCCATAATATTTTTAAAACTATGAACTCAATTCTTGTGATCTTTGGAAAACACGGATATATTATTAAAATACACATACCCAGATAATTTCAAGTTAAATTGGTTCATAAAATTTCGGAAATCATGCACTCTCACCTATAGCCATTTTGTTTATATTTCATGATCCATGCATCAAAACGATATGATTTTTGGATCACATAGGCATTCATATATTACAAATTTACTTGCACCGTTTCAACAAAAGTTGGTTTGTAGTTTTTGGGAAAATGGTTAATAAAGGTTGTTGTCATTTATATCATATTTTGTTGAAATTTCATTGTTATGCCTTCATCAAGATTGCTAAAATTGAATATTCATTAAGTGAGGAAGAATTCATTTGTTCTATGAGCTAAGATGAAAAAAAAAATTATTGCTTGGTTAACACATGGGTTTTGTCTTTGGGTTGCATGAGGACATGCAATATATTCAGTTTTTGTTGCATGGGGACATGCAATATATTTTGTGTGGGGGTATGTTGGGCCGTGAATACGACCACTTTGTAACACTTATTTCATCCATTTTTACTCTTTTTTATCAAGTTATTTATTATAATTTATTATTTAAATCCATTTTATAAATGATTTATGCTCTTATAGATGAATATTATTTATTCTCCTTTATTTCTAATAAATTGATGATTATGCATGATTTTATCAATGATAGTTTCAATAAATTAGTTGTAACATTATTCACCATTTTTAACCTCCAAGATAATTTCTAGATTGAAGATTTGACCATTAAATGTGTCAACTAAGAAATTCGGTGGAATAAGAAGTGACAGTTTGCGGTTGAGATTCTAGGCAAATAAAGAAGAATTTGGAAAATCTGGAACATGGGTTTTGTCCAGAACAGACCCAATTAACTTTGGAGAAGAACAGTTTGCCCAAATTCGACTTGTACTGAGAGAAACACAGGGATCTTAGAGCACAATTTTCTCAAATTTGTTGTTGCAGCCATCCTCCAAATCTCAGCTGCAAAGACCAAATTCGCCTTGCTCTTGTTAAAAGTTGAATGGAAATATATTTTCTTTTTGATCAATTGGTTAGAATCAATCCAATTTTGTAATAGAAATCATGTTGTAATTATCTTTGTTATAATGTCTCTCTGATCTCTCTTTATTTAAATGAGAACAGAGATCAGAGAAGGGGATGATTAATTTGGAGGGGGATGATGAATTTAGAGATGGAGACTTAACGATTCAGAATTATGATTTGAATTAGAGATTTAGAAGTAAGGATTCATGATAGAATAGGAGGAAAAAGAGATTGTTGCATGTTGTAATTCTCAGAGCTTCAGATGTTGTACTGATTTTACAATTTGATGATTAATACATGATTTGGGAGTTGTTGTTCATTCTGTTCATCTGAAGTAACCCAGCAGCATCTCTTGGCAGCTAAGGGCCCAGCCTCTGGTGGAGTATGTTGTTGCTGTTGTATATTATCTCTTTGGTTTATGTGTGATTTTCATTATCAACTTTATTTGGTAATCTGGTATGTTCTATTATTTTACATCACGATTCTGTTATATCTGATTTATGTTCAATTGAGTAATATCGTTCTCTATGACAGGAATGTCGTATTGATTCATCTTGACTTGGTAATGCATTGTTGTTCTTTTAATCATTGATATAATGTTGTTGATCCTTACATAATGTTATTGCTATTCAATTACAGAGTATCCGTGCTGTAAAACTTATTAATTGGTATTACTGAATTCATCTTAGAGATTATATTTCCTTGCGATTGTTGAATCTATTAACATTGTTGTTCCATTACAAAATACAATCGTATTCTTTATAACTAAGACTGATAATTAGATTACCAGATCAGATTACTATTAATGTGTTCCGTGTGTTAAGTTATTATGCATTTGTATTTGGCTTTCAAGCGTTGTTCCATATTCTATCATTGATCAGTGTTGTTCTATTTACTGTGTGCTATTTGATTCATCTTTAAAGATAGGGGATTGCTATTTGATTTCTGTAGAACATGGTTGTTTCATTTATCCTTGTAGACTAAGGTGTTGTTGCTTATTGAATTCAGTTGTTGTTACATTTCCTGGCTGCTATTCCATTTCCTGTTATTCACATTATCTTTGCTTTGGTGTGAAGAACGATCTGAAACTGTATTGGGCATTGACATTTGTTGTCTAGTTCCCAGATTGATGATCTGTTCCTTGATTATCTTTAGCTACATTAGTTTACAAAGGGATGAGTTACTGTTACTGTACCCTTAACTGATCATTTGTTGTAGTTTTGTGAATGCATGATTTAAGTCTTAACGTGCTTTGTTGTAAGTAGATCTCATTTTGAGCATCCGTTTACTCTTGTATTTTGAGCACTGTACTACATCTTTCATAACATTACTCTTGAGTAAATAGCCGCCTAGACTGAGTACACTCTTGAAATAAAAAGTCGTCCCTGAGTTGATAATTAATGTGAAGGTAATTAGGAGTTAAAAAGACACCTTTTTATCGCTCGACACCTGCAAGTAATCTCATTGTAGTCTCTTGATCCCACTCTTCCTTGCTTGATCTTTATTTCCTTTGCTTTCTTGTCCTTCCTTTGCCTTCCTTCCTCCAATGCTAGACTGCTCCAAGAATTCTCTAAGTTTATAACAGTATGAGAGAGTAGAGTGAATAGAGATATCTCCAAAACTGAACTGACAAAGGGTTGTGAACTGATTCTCAAAAGCCTTTTTATTATTGAGGCCTCTATTTTCTTCAAATTCCATCATTTTCCTTTATTTTCCTCCTCACATGCAACTTGTGACCTTTGAACTTCCTTTTCTCCTAATTTCCATTGTTTTCATAAATAAAATGTCAATTAATGCCTCTTGCCTTTTCAATGACTTTGGCGAGTACACTGGGAAAAGGACAATTCGTGTTAAGCGGGGAACGTGACAGTTTGTCGTTTAGCGGGAGGCAGTAAGCGGGATCGTATTGCATCGCTTTTGGGATAAAGTGGTTTTGGGGGGAGGCCGCTCGATTCCATTCATCGGGTGCCACATAGCGGCGGGGTGAATAGTGAAACCACCCATATCGGGCGAGTAAAGGTCGGCCCTCAGAGGCCGCCCGATAAGAGTGTCGATCGTTGGATCAAAAGGGGTGAGATCGCACGGTGATCAGGGCAATGACTTGATATGAGGTTTAATGGAGGGGCCCGGCGGGGTTTTAATACACGGAGGGGTTAACTAATTGCATATTAGGGGGGTTTAATGACGTCGGGAGTGATTTCATTGGCGGGGATAGATTATTAATTAATCACTAATTGATTAATTAATCTCTTTTATTTCAGAGATGGGCCATGGTTATTAATTAGTCGCTGATCGACTTAATTAATCCCATTAATCAGTTTATTAATAATTTTATGTTTCAAACTTTGGGGCGGGATATTAACATATAGGTTTTTAATAAAACATACAGGAAAGGGGTATTTTTTGGGATTTAATAAATAATGTTAGAAGTCAATATGAAATGAAGGTGAAAAACGAAGTGTGCAAAGTCTAATGTATGTTGAATTTTATTTATTTTTCACATAAAACATTATAACTTAGGCTAAATGCGCATTTATGGGTTTTTGGGAAAAGAGGGTTTTGTATGTGGGTAATTACTTTCCCTAGGTAGATGGTGCTTTTACCTTAGGAAAAGGGATTTTTAGGGGAAAATGAATAAATTGAAGGGGGTGAATGTTGGTGAGGGGGCTTTTAGTACTTAGACACTATAAGTTATTGGGCCAAGGGTCTGGTCCCTCCAGAAGTCAGAGAAATGCTCTGAGCCCCTTTAACTTAAGGTTTTAGGTACTTTTGACTTTTCTTATGGGAAATTAGTAAAATTAAGGGGAAAATGAATGGGAAAATTAATCACTTGACTTTGTGTAAATACTCATTTATCATCCATACTTTAGCAACTTGATGATGAAAGTAAATGATTTGATTTTATCTAATGAATCATCATAATTATGCAACCATGCAACTACTTACCCATCTACTCATCCTACCATTTTTTCTACTCTTTATTAGGGTGCACTTAAGCTGGAAAACCCTTATCAAAACTTTTTCTTTTCTTTTACAATGGTATTCTAAATAAGTCTAACTTTATTACATCCAAAGGCTCAGATTAAACGGTTGAGATCCTTTTTATTTACTCTACCTAATCTACTTATCTACCAAGATTAAATAGTTTGGTTAAATTTTTGTTAAGAAATTCACTGTATAACATAAATATAAAAATATAAAAATAACCAAAAAAAAACATAAACACATAAACACACATGTTTATCCTGGAAAACCCCAAATCCAGGGAAAAGCCCAACCTAATGATATCTCATTAGCATTGGCCAAAACCCTGGCCAATCCGACCAAGTGAGCCTTCACTGCTCACCTCCAGGCCTTACTTTACAATGAAGTCCTTCTAGCCTTTTATAAGCTCCATTACATATAATACCACGGGCAGAATACTATGGGTGCACAATACCATGTGCCCCAAAACCATTAATTTTTTATCTGGTCAACTTTGACTCTATCCTGAGTCAAGTTTATCTAGCAATTTTCATTCTCTATCTATAAGCATGAAATTCAAAACATGCAATAACCAAGATTAAATTGTTTGGTTACCATGGATTGTGGCATGCATAACAAGTTGCACACAATCATTATTATGCAGAAAAGTAAACAGTATTGGCATTTGGACTTGCACACTTTCGTGGTCTTTTTCTTTTTCCTTGGGGTTCATTTTTCATCTTTTTTGACCTTTTTATTCTTTTTGTCCTTTGATTTTTTATTTTAGGAGATACCCTCTTTACATTTTTTAATATTTTTGAGTTTTTGAATATGGAAAACATTTGCAGAAAGAAAAGGTATGCACATATTACAGTTTTAATCTCATTCATTCAAAAATTATGACACCTATTGGTATAGGAACATAACAGTGTGCACATCCTAAGTTTTTTTCTTTCCATGAAGAACATCATCCCGAGAAATCATGTTCAGACTGGAAGCGAGTTGCAATCTCTTTCTGTAGAAATACACTCGATGTAAAAATCAATATGCGGGAGTAGCCTGAAGACACTAACGATAACGAAGAGGTTACGCCTAATGAGCCATCAAGATCTAGGCATGTGGTGAACGCATATCAGTGCTCGCAAACAATGTCAAAGACGAATACCGAGAAGCAGCCCCAAAAGCAAACTGACTGTTACAATATTAGGAGTAAAGGGGCTCCCCCCACACTTGGTGAAGTGCAAGAGAAGATGAGACTGATGATGAGGAAGGTTGATCCACCATCTGCCCCAAAGCAGAAAACACAAAACAAGTTTGGGAAGATAATGGCGAACAAGAGTACATCCATGAGCAACAAGCTACAAAACACTCCGCCGGACAACACAAAACTCCATCCTACCCTGGACACCTCTATAAGTCTACCACCTCTAGACTACAACATTGTTGATGACATGAAGAAAACTCAAGCAAACATCAATTTGTTCGAGTTAGCTAAGATCCATACTCAGCGAGATATCCTTCTACGTGCATTGGGACAAACAACAATGGACAACGCAGCCTCTACCAGCAAGGGAGCAAGCACACCTCCCGGATCAATTTCCACTATGTTCAATACACTTTAGATGGAAGAAGCGAACTCAATTGTCCTACATTCCTACTATCTATTGAAATTTTAAATTGCAACGTTCACAACTTCTTTGTTTATTCCGGTGCGGCAACCAATGTCATTCCACTCTCCATTGCAAAAAAGATCAATGCACAATGGAGCGAGAACTCCACGTGAATCGTCCAACTTGATCGATCATCAGTGCCATCCATTGGTGAACTACAAGACGTGATCATCTGACCATCTCATGATGGTCAAGTCCACCAATGCATTAACATAGTGGTTGTGGACATATCGGAAGTATACAGTCTACTACTCAGCAGAGACTGGTCTAGCAAACTAGATGGATATTTTTCTACAGACTGGTCTCACATGTGGCTTTTGTACAAGGGAAAATGAAACTAAATCTAGGTGTTGTCTGAGAGGTACATGAAGCATAATATCACTCCCCTTAATGGCGAGAATGAACCGTTGGCTTTCACATATCTCATGTTTGGCAATTACCTCCTTGAAATAGCGTTGGGGTGTTATCGTGCACGGTCAGCTCCAACCCCACAAAACACACAGTTGGGACTCCTTCCTTGCCCAACTGATGGTAATGAAACTTGTACAATATATTATACCAATAGTAGCAGTAGTAGGAGTAGTACTAAGACATCAAACGGTCCATGTACAGACAAGTTGTGGAACAGGTACCTTAACGGATAAAAGACACAGGACGACTCAGGAGCCAAGTGTGTCTTAATCGACCCTTACAACAGGAAGCATTTGTTTCAAGTCACTTGGAGTTTGAGTGCATGAATAACATTTATGAGTATGAAGCACTCGTGTTATGCTTACAGAAAGCCATCATCCTCAATGTGGTCGCACTCAAAGTGGTAGGTGATTTGGAGATAGTGTTACGGCAAGTACATAACAACATTCACTATTGATCATCGCATCTCAAAATTTACCAGTAAGAGGTATGGTGACTAATCTCAAACTTCCAAGCATTTAATATCATTGATGTACCACATACGCATAATGCAGCTGCCAATGCACTGGAAAATGCAACTTCGAGAATGTCACTGATTAGGGATAGATTTATTACTGAGATTTTGTACAAACCATCTATCCTAGACAACATAAATAACTTACGCATGTTTAATGATGATCAACGGATATTGCATTTCATGGCCAATGCTGACGTCTTTAGAGATGTGGCGATAGATGATGACGAGCGTGAGCACTCTCTACAAGCTGAAGATGGTAACAGGAAAGGCCACCTTACCACAAATGGTGTGGAAACATTGGAAAATATTTATGACTTGCAAGAACGTTTTCAGGGGCCAAGGAACATAGAGACCCATAGTTCCACCATGAGGCACGAACTGAGTAACCTAGGAACAGAACAAGATAACAAGTTTTTCAATCTCGTTACATGTTGGACACAACAAGAGTGGCAAGCCTTATCCACTTGTTCAAACAATACCAAGATGTGTTCTCATGGACATATGATGATCTGAAAACTTATGACATGCGGATCATCCAACATATCATCCCGATCAAAGAAGGGGTCAAGCCATATCAACAGCAGCTGAGGAAAGTACATCCGTCACTTGAACCCCCCATACAGAAAGAGCTTACAAAGTTGTTGGATGCACAGATCATATACAAAGTTCATCATTCCACATGGGTTTCAAATCTTGTTCCTGTACGTAAGAAGTTTGGGGAAATCCACTTGTGTCTCTATTTATGGAATGTAACCCGTGCCTCGAATAAATACAACTACCCGGTGCTGTCTATGGACCACATTTTGCAAACAGTATCTTGGGCACAAATGTTTTCTCTTCTCGATGCTTTCTCAGGACACAATCAGGTTCTGGTAGCAGAACTTGGCAGACTCAAAAAAGTTTATGTACCAAGTGGGGTATGTTTGCTTACAGATGAATGTCGTTTGGGCTTGTAAATGCAGGCGCAACATTTCAGCGCACCATGGACATCACTTTTCACAGACTCAACGGACAGAGCGTAGTGGTATACCTTGATGATGTGAATGCCTTGTCAAGAAGACGAGAGGACCACATATGCCATCTAAATAAAAAATTTGAGCGATGCTGGAGATACGAGATTTCCTTGAACCCCAAAAAGAGTGTATTCGCAGTGTCAGAGGGGAACCTCCTCGAACACATTGTTTCCAAAAGCAGGATCAAGGTGGATCTAGACTGGGTCTAGACTATTAAATTGATCCCTTACCCAGTCAACAAGAAAGCCATGCAGTCCTTCTTGGGAGAGATAAACTTCCTTCGAAATTTCATCTCGAATTATGCGCAAATAGTCAAGCCCATGCAGGACATGATCAAAAAAGACACAATCTACAGCTAGAAAAAGAGGGAAAAGTATGCATTCACCCAGATCAAGAAAGCCATTGCAGAAGCTCCTACACTCTACATCCCAGACTTCAAGAAGGATTTTTTGCTATACACCTTCGCCTCCGATAATTCACTAGTTGCAGTACTCACTCTGAAGGATGAGATGAACGATGAACGCCCAATCTCCTTCATGAGTGCAATCATGCAGGGACCAAAACTCAACTACCCTATCGTTGACAAGCAAGATTATGCATTTTACAAGGTGGTGAAACACTTCAGGCCCTACTTGTTGAAGAACCATCGCATAGTCTTCGTCCCTCATCCAGCAATCCGCACATTGCTTGTACAATAAGAACTATGTGAATGACGTGCGAACAGGATGATAGGATTGCAAGAGTATGATCTTGAATTCAAGCCAGTTCACACGATCAAAGGACATGGGCTCTATAGACTTGCAGCTAAAGCAGTACACGCTCCAAAGAGTGAAGAAGAGCTCATCGGCTAGGAGAAGAAATTTAGATGTATGATATAAGGCAAGCAACACCCACTGAAGACGGAACCTCTTGGTACGTAGATGTGCGCCAGTACCTTGAGCACAACACCGTACCCTCTCACTTTTCCATCAGACAAAAGAGAGTGTTGTGCCTTAAATCCTTAGCATATCAGTCGGTGCACGGAGTGCTTTACAAAAAGCACAGTAATGGAGTTTTTCTCAGGTGCCAGAGGCACATTAATCAGAGAAGGCACTTTAAGATCTGCACGACAGACCCGTCGGGGGCCACTTTGCAGGAAATACCACTGTGCACAAAGTTATGCGAGTCATTTTTACTAGCCCATATTATTCAAGGATGCACATGCTTATGGCCACAAATGCCCGGTCTATTAGCGATGCACCGACAGAACATGAAGATCAGCAGCCCACTACACCCTATTGCAGTGACCGAACCATTCCAACAGTGGGGCCTGGATATAATAGGGGAAATCTTCCCACATTCATCAAAGAAACACCACTACATCCTAACAGCAACTGACTACTTCACATGGTGGATAGAAGCGGTTCCACTCAAACAAGTGAACGATGAGGAGGTCATCAGCTTCCTCAAGAAGAACATCATCTCACGCTTCAGCGTTTCGACATCACTTGTTTTTGATAATGCAACATACTTCTCATCTTTGAAACTCTATGATTTTGCATTACATAATGGTATTGTGCTAAAGCATTCATCTAACTATTATCCATAAGGAAACGTCTCATAGAATCCACAAATAAAAATCTCATTCACATAATCAAGAAGACAATTTTCTCTTAGCGGCGTAACTAGCATACCACCCTAATGAATGCATTATGGGATGACCGTGTGACACCCAAGCCCTCTCTGAATACCTCACTGTACTTCCTGGTTTATGGTAAAGAATCCATCCTTCCACCAAATATCTACTTGCTTGCACTTAATCTTTCCCAAGAATCCCAAGGCAAGCCTTTGCTAGCTAGTATAGCATAGGATGGATGCTCTCCATAAGCTTCAGGAAGAAAGGATGAAAGCAAAATAAAAATTCACACTCCACCAAAAATGTATCAAGAGATGGTTCGATAAGAAGTCTACAGGGAAAGCTAACTTCAGTGTTGGTGACTTAGTTCTAAAATGGGATAAGCCCCATGAAGACAAAGGCAAACATGCGAAGTTCCAGCCCCTGGTGAATTGGTCCGTACACAGTCAATGAGAAGCTTGGCCCACACACATATCGTCTACAATCACTTGACGGGAGGATTGAAAACCTTCCTATCAACAACCAAGATCTCAAGCATTACTTTTAGTAGGTCAGGTCGTGGTCGTGCCATGTACATAGTCCGCTTGCTACTTGTTTTTTTCGTAATGTTTGCTTTGCTTATTATCTTTGTTTTCACTTTGTTTTCTCTGGTTACTATTTTTTTTACATTTTTTTTATTTGCTTGATATATTACTATTTTTGTTTCCAGAAATAAGTGCTTCCAACTACTATGTTCTGGCTTCTGAATAGAGTATGTGGCTAAAATTTGAAGAGACTTGTGACACTGCAGCATTTGACCAATCTTGTGTATGTTTTCTCTGTGCTTGGTTATAACCTTTAGCCGATGAAGTCTTGACAAAAAATATGAACCGTCTGCAAGGGGAGTTTTGGTCCAACCATGAACCTGTGTCCACACTGGGAATCCCCATGCCTGTACTCAACCTTCTACTCTATGTGTTCAATCTCATCCAACTAGTAGAAATGGAGAAGGGGAAAATCTAAACGAGCAAACCTATGTCAGAGATCTTACATGCTTCTCTAAAGGAACAACCTCTTCTGCTCTTAGTAAGTCTAGATCCCTCTTCCACCCCAAAAATAAATAAGTGCCTATGCACAGTCCTCTTGAGAAATCAAAGGTGAAAGAAGAGAAAGGCTTCCTGCACAGAGAGGTTAAGCATGCAACTCCACCAGGGTACTGACCAGGCTCGCTGGCAGTGGAGCAATGTGTGTGTTCCTACATGACTCCACTGGGGTACTGTCCAGGCCTGCTAGCAGTAGAGTAACGCTAGAGATGAAAACTTGTACTTTGAAAATCTTCAACTCGCGAGCTAAACTACCCTTCCCAGATTCGAAACACTGTGATCAAGCTGAACTTTTGATTGTGTTTGACTAAGTTGGCTAAAGTTGAACCATGTATGTCCATGGAGTAAGTGGGGAATTTGAAGTAATGCACACAACATTTCAATACTCCCTAAAAGACCAAGGCCCTATGCTATCAATGAACCAAAATAGAGAAGCTCGGATTCTACTAGTGTGTCACCAAGTGTTGTAGCAGCTACAACCACCCTCCAAAATTTTGGCCTGCACCCAAATTCGTATCCTCCCTTGAGAGTTTCACTTGATGGTTGCATACACGTGGGTTCACTCCAAGAGCTCATGTGAGCTGTCGCACCCACCTTGCTTGTTCATTCCACCCAAGCTTTTGCAATTTGATGTCAATGTCTTTCTTACGGCCATGTTCTATTCATGCTCAAGATTTTTGCTTCATGTGTACATGTTATGTTCACTATGAAAGCAAATGTTGCACTCACACACGAAGTCACATTCACTGTCAGGCAAGCATCGTCATGGTCGATCAATGATCAATCAAGAGTGTCGCACTTATTGCTTGCACCGTCAGTCAATCATGTTGAACATGTGTGTCTAGTTGGTTTAAGTCATCTCGTCATCAAGTCATGAGGGTGTATGTTCGTAAGATCACATTTGCACCTTTCACTCGTTCACACACTTCATCATTTTGTTGAAGTTCTAATGACCATAATCTCCTCTAATAGCCGGACCATCACCCTGTCATCGACTCAATCAACTATCACCCAGAATAGTGCAGAAGCACCAAACAAGTCTTTTCAATCTGCACTGCTCGCAAGCAATTCACTCAACCTTCATGCTGGCCACCCAGAGAGTTGGACCCAACAGCCACCCCGAGACTGACTCCCCTCAAAAATTGGGTAGAGGCTGCTAACCTTGCCTGTTCTGCTGACTAAAAAAAAAAAAAAAAATCACAGATAGGCTGGACAGAAACCCAGTGCTCGTCCCTGTCTCCCTCAGAAAATTGCATAGTTTTTCCAATCAATCCTCCTGACAGACGACTAGCTGCTCATCTAGAAAATTGCACAGTTTTCATGAGTAGGCAGCAGACTACTAGTTCCCTCTAGGAATGGCGGAGTTTCTACTACCAAGCTCCTAGTAGCTAAGTACCTGTTCCCCTTGGGAATTGTACAGTTTCTACTACCAATGACCCAGCAGCCAACTGCCAGTTCCCTCTAGGAATTGCCTAGTTTTGGTTGCTAGGCTCCCAGCCAATTCCTTCAAAAAAATGCACAATTTCTGCCTATTGATCCTCCATGCAACCTGGCATGTTCCTCTAGATAATTGCACAAATTCTGCTGTCAAGCCCCTGCTACCCGCTCATTTCGTAAAATGCATAGATTCTGTCTGCTTCGCCTTCCTACAGCTCGAACTATCCCTCCCAAAATTTGCGTAGTTTTTCCTTCCAGCTGAGCCAGACCTCGTGGACAGTCATTGTCGACTCCGTTTTCATCAGCAATGCCCAAAGCCATCATCCCACCTCACAACCTTGTTTCCTTTCCTGATCACCTGCATCCAAAATGATCATGTGTCGTGGTAGACTTGGAGGTTTTTTGGATTTGATGTCATCTCGTCATGAGTGACTCTAGGTATAGGTGCACCAACAAACATGGCACGACGACGAACCGGATGAACAAAGGGAGCACATGCAGAAGGACAAGTTCAACAATGAATGAACGAATGATGCATCATGCAAAGATGTGTTCGCGGACGTGCAGATGAGCAAACATGCAAGATGTGCTCACGAACAAATGAACGAACAAGCATGCACCTTTCGTGAAAAAATGAACATGTCAAGCCTTCCAATATACAAGCAAGAAGCAACGTGCCAAAGCAACATCAAGTGAACCAATGACCATCAAAGACTCCACGCACTTTTCCATGAAGAGGTGAAGTTGTAATGCACCATGAAGACATCCATCACCCAGTAGCACTGTAGCTCGACATGCATTCCAGCAGTAGCACGAACATACTGGCACTGTCATGTTGAGTTGTGTCATGAGTCAGGTTGTCCACATCTCTATTGTGGTCCATGTTGTCAATCAATGTAATGTAACGTGGAAGTCAAAGAGACCCACTTGTTGTACAAAGATTCATGTAAAGTCGAAAAGTCATGGAAGTCAAACAGTCATGAGGGTAATTGAATAGCCACAAGGGTCAATTTCACCCTTGGCTATAAATAGCCCCTCATTTGTACATGAAAAGGACTTTTTCACCTCAGCTCCTCCTGTTACACAAAAATATCATCACCTTGATTATTTGCAATCGGTATGGGTCTATCACCACCTATGCCAGCTTCCTAAGCAAGTCTCAAACCTCAGCTCTTCAAAACAAGCTTTAGAAATGAGAGAAAGACATCAAAAAAGCAATGTAACTCTGGTTC